>CAMTDV010000557.1:0-17442 GCA_947069175.1 Scalesia atractyloides | reverse complement strand
GTGTCTCAAACACCGCCGTCGCCCGAGCGGGGGATTGCCACGCCGCACGTTGCATGCCTCCCCCGCCATCCCCCGCCTCGTCGTCGTCGTCGTCATCAGCGGCGGCATCTTCGACAGCATTCCTCCTGCTCTCATCGAGAGACAGCGGCAGCGACGCACGTCGGCGACGGCCGCTGCTGCTGCTGCTGCTGCTGCTGTTATCTACACTCCCACGGCCATGATTCGCCTCTAGCAAGAGATAGGGTGTCGATGGTGTTCGGGCGGAACGATTGCGTGACTGCAGCTCACCCAACACCACCGCATCCGCACTGCGAACCATATGCACCCACCTCCTCCGTCGGCGCGTGCTCGTCCCCCAGTGAGATGGCACGAATCAGTGCCAAGAGATGATAGAGCGGCATAGGCGCCAGCGCGTGTGCGGGCAGGTGAACAGTGCATCAAACACACCCTCCTCACACGCACCCGCATTACTCGTGCTATCGCTTTTGGTATCCTCTTTTGCATGCTGCGACAAAGGCGTCGTGGCCGACAAGCCCATACACGCGCATCACCGACACCCGCCGAACCATCTCATTGGCCCACCAAAGGGAGCCGAACCAGCGCCCCCACATGCAGCGATGCGGGTACATCCCAAACACATCAGCTGATTCATATCCGCCACATCGAGTGACCGAACCAAACGAATGAACCGACTCTTGACCGCCTTGTTGCCCTTTTTCTTCTTACTGCTATTATAATTAGTATTATTAGTAGTGTGTGATGCTGGGTCACTTGTCAGCCGCCGTGGCTCAGGACGGGTGGCGGCGGTGAGGGGGAGGGGGTCGGCGATCAGCAGCGCGGAAAGGAACATCGTCCCGGCGCGGTCGGACGTGGCGGACGCGCTCCAGTGTGACTCGATAGCGCCGCTCCCGCACACGCATCGCCCGCTCTCGTCGCCCCCGCCGCCGCACCGCCGTAGCCGTCTCAGCCGCCATGCCGTCCGCTTTCGCTGCGCATACGCGTCACCGCGTGCTGCAACTGCTCCACCCGCTCCTGACGCGCGACGAGCAGCGCGCGCACCGTCCCCTTTCTTCGGCGAGGCGCGGCGGGTGGTCAAAGGCTACGCGGCGCCAGCAGCGCAGCGCCGCACACTGCCGTACCGCCGCCC
The DNA here is from genome assembly GCA_947069175.1 of Scalesia atractyloides. Classification (NCBI taxonomy): domain Eukaryota; kingdom Viridiplantae; phylum Streptophyta; class Magnoliopsida; order Asterales; family Asteraceae; genus Scalesia; species Scalesia atractyloides. Next base: position 16,295 of record CAMTDV010000557.1, on the reverse strand, counting down.
AACGCACCGCCAGTAAGTACGCCAAACGCTTCTCCAGACTATGCCGACTTTGACACACCGCACGCCACTGCTGCAGGACCAGACGCAAGAAGCATCGTGACCAGCTTCGGTGTGTGCGGGCAAAGATTGCGCAGAGGGGGATTGACGCAGCTCACAGGTGCGTCGTGCGTAGGCAGCGAAGACGGTGCGTTTGGTCAGTCGCGGTGTGCAATAAAGTTTGGGCGGTGCATAAACAAAGGAAAGATATGTTCAAACCACATGAGGCAGAGGTGTAAGAGGTGGTGTTGCTGCTGTTGATGCTGTACGAGCAGATGGTGCATGTGCCGCTGCGGCAGAGAGGAGGAGGGTCGCGAGGAGGTATCTTTGCTTCCTGCAGCACCCGACGCACGGGGTGCGCGCACCGCCGCACAGCACGCGTCCCGATCGACCGTTGCATCTCGTACGTTTCCCCATTCTCTTCGTCGTCGTCCTCCTCGGAAGGGAGTCGGTGTGCTCATCGTAGCCCGACGACATTTCCTCATTCTCATTCTCATTTTCATCCTCATCCTCCTCCTCTTCCTCCTCTTCTTCTTCTTCAATAGTGTCTCCTCTACTGCGTTGGTCCGCGTCTATTGACCCAAGCCTCGACAGGGTTACCGATTGAGCCGAAGCGAGGTCGACGACATCTCCTCTTCTCCTTTATCGTCATCGTCGTGCGGAGCCACGGCATGGCATGAGCCGGAATACAGGACAGACCCGCTTCTCTGTCGTTCCTCCGCCGCATCGGGCACAAAGTATATGTGATGAAACAGCATATTAACCAGCGTCTGTAACACATGGCCATAGCGCGGCAGGATCTGTACCATTTGATGCAGTACCATACAACTCAGTGCTACCCGCACCCCCTGCGCCGTCTCCGAGAGCAGAGCCGCATCGCCGCGGTGGGACCGGGGAAAGAGTCCGGACGAGTTGTGAGTCGTCGCATGCGCAACTCGTTGCATGCGGTGCTGCACGCGGAGGAGCTCAAGGAGGATGAGGAGGGTGAACCAGAGAAAGGAAGGGCGGTGATGTGAGCGGAGGTGGCGGCACGAAAGAGAGCCTGGTGTACTGCAGTATGTCGGGCTCACTCTTCCGCTCGGCATAAACGTGACGCAGACACCAACGAGTGTCCTTGATACTACCCGTGGACGGGCAGCATGTTACGATGCTGCACACAACCATCCTCCTCCTCCCTTTTGCTCCTCCTCCTCCTCCTCCTCCTCATAACGAAGGATGGGGTAGGTGGTTGATTGCATGACTCACACGCGTAGCACAGCGGCTGTCACGATGACGACGACGACGACGACGACACAGGTGCAGCCGCCGCTTGCGGCGTCTCGTCCTTCCTCGAGCTTTGCTCATCGTGCACGGGCTCGACACGAATGGGCTTGGTACTCGCATGCACGGCGTCGTCGCGTGTCTGTGCCTCACCTCCCTGAGGAACGATATCCTTGGGACAGAGCACCACACATCGTCTCACACCAGGCGGACGTGTCTTGATGGTCGTTGCCTGCCTGCACTTCACTCGAGTGTGCTTCCGCCGCGTCGGTACCAGACGAGAGGTAGGGCAGCGTGGGTGGCGTCACGACCCGCCAACTCGTTTTCCGGCCATTGTTGTCATCATCTTCATTCATTCCATCACAGTCGCGCTGAAGCTGCTCGCATAATAATTATTGACGCTGCTTTGTTTTTGCATTTGCATTTGTATTTGCCCCTTTTTGCTGCTTGCTGTGGTTGGTGTTTGCTTGCCATATATTGCAGCACAGGATCGTCTCCGGCTAAATGGCTGTCTTGGTGACAGCGTTGCTCCGCTAGTCGTGTCGATGATGCACGCGAGCTTGCCGGTACACCGTCATCGGCGTGTTCACCAACACGCGTGACGGTTTGATTTACTAATCATCCTTGCCTCCACGACGCGGGAGAGTGGAGCGCTGTTTTACACCGACGCGAGCAATCGAATCGCGAATCGGTGCGCGATGACGCGGTAGAGCGGGAAGCTTAGTATCTTGGCGGTAGAATAAACGATACGACCGTGCGTGGGTCGTGATGGCGGTGGGCGGGAGGAATACGAATGTACATTACTGGACGAAGACTGACGACCTAGTCAATGTAGCGTGTGCTATACATGAACACATATATGCATACTTTGTACACACAAGGAGGATGTAGATTCGTGACCTTATTTTGTCAATGGTCGACTCTGCTGTATTGAGTTTACATGGATAATAAATACATGTGTGAGTGTGTGTGTTCCCTAGAGTTATCTCAATTTAATACATGAAACAATGTTGGTAGCATATGAAGGTGTGCATCAATGATGAATTAAATATATAAAAAAGAGCGAACAGGCACAAAATATTTACACACATTCAGTCAAAAACGTCAAATAGCGATATATTCTCGCGCGTGCGTCAAAGAGACAGCCCTTCTCCTCAAGTCTTTCCTACATCCCAGATCAACTAATTACACACAACACATAGCTCGCTACTTCACATGTGTGGCAACAAACGCACAAGGTGCGCATGACACGTACTCGACCGCTCATTTTTGCACGTTACAAAATATTGTTCATTTCTCTTTATCGAATGAAAGTGTGAAGATGCAACACACGGCATAATCCCGATCACTAGCGTTATGTACATATATATATATATTTATATATATATGGTTGTAGTAAGTTGATGTTACATTGCAACAGGATCATGCTCTCTCGCCGTGATGCCACTGCTGCACATTTGAATAGTCAGTGATATTAGTTCAACGAAACAATAACGCGCGCCGCACACACACATACATACATATGTGTATTACGGGAAGCACATCACCCAAAGAATCAGCGCGGCGAAACATGACGCACGAACAAGCGAAATGCCACTCGTGCTGTCATACAGCTAATAGCCCGCCCTATCGTCCGTTGTTTATGCTCACCCTTGAATAAACATTCACACACGTACATGAGCATGAATATGTCTTGGTCTGCCTAACATTCGAGACGTATTCGTACCCACGACGCATGAGGCTGGGCCATTCTTTCTGTCCCTTCTGCTCATGCCCCTCCTCAGCTTCTTCATGCATGGCATTGTAGCGCGCAACCGAGTCGGACAAAATCTGCCACACCGCCCCCGCCGCCCGGCGCAATCGCCGTCGCTCCAATCGCAGCACCTTTTGTACACTATCATCATCCTGTGCCGCAACACCGAGGCAAAGGAAGGCCAAAGACCGAGCGGCGGCGGCGGCGGCGGCGGAAGGAGGAGGTTTTTTGTTGTGCTGCTGTTGTGATGCAACTCGTTGCACCCATCATCGGCGACACCTCCCGCGGCAGCCTATTAATATTTTAGTATTAGTGCCACCGCTACTGCTACGCCACCACCGCTTCGTTGCCGCAGTGAAACGCATAACTCACCCACCTCGACGACGGGTTGCACCGGTTGTGTGATGAATGTGTATCTCCATGTGTTTCTTATCACTGCTATTATAATCGCGCCATCCACACCCCCTCCCCCTCCTGCGCTGTTCTTATCCGTGTGACTACTACTCAACGACGCCGAGGCTGCTGAAAAGGACACGGCTCCCGCCGTCGGCTCCACACGCTCAAGAGGAATACTCACAAAGCTGGCATTGTTGCCTCCGTGCACACTCACGCTCACGCTGTCCCGCCGTGCGTATTGTAATGAATCGGGTAAAGAGGAGAGCTCACAAGAGAGGGCCGTCCGTGTACAAAGGGGCAGCGGAGGAAAAGGAGGCAGAGGGGCGGCGGGTCGCGCATGCACAGCTCATCGTCGCCCTCGACTGGTGAGCAACATGCGGCATGCAGAAAACACGGGCACGCTGTCACGACGGTTTGGACGTAACTCTTTCTGCGGCTTCTTGTGTCACAAGGAAGCTCACCTTGTCTGCGGTCCAGGCCGGACGACGGCTGGACTGTCTTGGCAGCAGGACGCATGGCAGCAGCCGTAGTGTCCATGCTGGAAAAAAGGAGAAGGCTGTGTTGTCGCACACACCGCCCACGCACATGATCGTCGCACGCACGGAACGACGGTCACTACACCAAGCGTTGACCAGCGAGACCGAGCTCATTGGAATGAGTAGGCTTTGGGTGGGCCTGTGCGGCGGCGGCGGCGTTGTTGTTGTGTGCGACGAATGCCACGGTGCGCAAGCAGATGATGTCTCTCTGCTGTGGTGGTAGAATCATTCTCATCACTCGCAACAACAAGCGGTGCGACACGGGCATAGGGAGCAGCAGCAGCAGCAACAGCAAGAGGAGGCGACAGCGACGAGGGCAAAGGATGACGCCGTCGTCGTCGTCGTCGGCGCTGTTGTGTCATCGTCCTCTTGTGTACCGCTGCTGCTCTTATAGTAACAACGACGCGTACAACGACAAACCATCGAGCAGGACCGAGTCGGGACGTGCGCCGGTTTCGTAATAGTCCCACGCATCGACGGCGGTGTTTGCGGTGGAGGGAGAAAAGGAGGAGGAGGATAGTGCGTGTGGTGGTGTGTGGGTGCGGTGGTACGGAAGAGGAGGGGAGGAGGACAGCGGCGATTGCGCAGTGTGGCGGGGCGGCGGAGGGGTGCGGCGAGTAAAAGATGGAAATATGACACGTGCGCGGCTCATCATGGTTGACCAGAGACGTCGTAGAGACCGTCGAGACGATGGGGTTGACCTGTATGGGCTTTCAGAAGCACGACGCGGATGATTGTGGTAAACGAGGGTGATGTGGGAAGATGTTTCATGCTTACTTTCGAGAGATTCTCGTCACGAAAATGACTGCATGTGCCATTGTTTATGTATCTACTATTACTATTCAACTACTACTACAACACGAATACGAATACTATTCATACAGCTGCAGCTACCAGGGAGGTGCTTTGTCTGTCCATGAGTAATCGCTTCGACTGTCGCAGCATCGCACAATCCCGTCAGCTTGAGTCGAAAACACCCCACCCGAATGCTCTGCGCAATTGCACAAAAGCAGCCACCACAGTGTATCGCGGGCCTGTACGGGTGTGACTTAAAATGGCTTCTCCGCCGCACTCGTCCACGAAGCGAGTCCGAGACCTCGTCCTGTGCGAACGAGTGACGACCATGCCGCGAGGGTGCTCGACGCATCCACGAAGTCGAATGATGGACACGACGATGATTATTGTGGTTGTGATGATTGTGCAACAGCGAAGCAGAGGTGGCGGCTCTTGTTGCCGCAGGCGCAGAGCGACACACCGCACTCGAGTCGTCGCTACTGCTTTGACGACTCACTCTCCTGCTCTTCCTCACTTGTACGTGTACCATCGCTGTCACTGCTGCTACTACTTCTACTACATGTACTGCTGCTGTGCTACTACTAATACTAATACTACTACTACTTGAATTGCTACGCACATCTCGTCTACGATCGGGTCGAATATGATGCTATTAGAATAGCTCGTCGTTCTTGCTTGGCTTGCAAACGGGATGCGCTGCGTTGTACGGCGCCCGCAGCCACGCATCGCTCGCACCGACATGACGACTTTGCGACACAACACAGGAAACCTCAGCAACACGACGACGGCGATGGTGCACACGCGGACGAGCAGACGGTGCGCATTGAGCTTGAGCACACGCAATGCCACGCCACAACGCGGTGCCGCAGCGTAAAGCACACCCCCCAGTTACCCACCGCGGGCAAGTCCAGTGACGTCAGAGGCGTAACAATCTCTACGCGTTGTACACCTATTTCATCGCTCTGCTTAGAATTCAACCAATTACTGCTGTTGCTGTTGCTGTTGCTGTTGCTCCTTCTCATACACACATTCGCATGTGCATCATGTCTGCTTGTCATCGTCGCGCTATGATCGCAACAATGATCAACTTTACACTTGCCTGATCGTCCTTGCCATGCAATTGCTGCCCGTCTCGTTTGCGGCAGCTCCTTGTGTACGCGTATCATCATGCTTTGCTGACAGGTAGAGCGCGGCCATGGCGCTTGAGCCAATCCGTCTGTGCCAGACAGACGCGTCCGGGCCCACCGGCGAGATCGTTGGGAAAGTGCTGAGCCGTGTGCACATAGGCCAGCAGCATATGGCCCTCGGCGAGACTGATATGAGGCAGAAATGCCTCGTGCAAAGAGCGACGCCGTGTCTGCAAGGCGTTCGTAGCGCGTTTCGGCCCACACGCGCGCCTCGCGGGCTTCGGCCAGCTCCTGCTGCAGTGCGCGCGCTCCAGCAACACCCCTGTGCGCCAGCACGCATCGTGTCGCTGCTCCTCTTCTTCTGCTGCTACTTCTTCTTTATTATCTGCATCCGCATCGCTGTCGGCTGCGCGAACGCTTGCTGTCATCGTCTGTTGCACACCGACGACACAACGCGCCGTTTGCGCTCATTATTACCACTTCTCCTTCTTCTGGTTCTTCTTCGTATTCTTATACCTTTTTGCTCTCACTTACTATATGGCTTTTGTGATGTAACTCACCACTACACCCATCCTCTTCTCCATGACTCACACTCGCACGAGAAGACGCGTGCAGCTTTTTCACACGACGTCCCGTCTCTGCTTCTGCTGTTGCGCGGCGCCGAGATGTTGTCGCGCACACACGGCTCGTTGCAGAGCCAGCCATCACACGTATTACACTCCCCCACTCCTTCTTATCCTCCTCCTCGTGCAGCACGGCGACGGAGCCGCCGTTTCGGCACAGACCGACCCCTTTCCGCGTCACTACATTCCACATGAGGAGTTATAAGGTGATGCCTGATGAGGCAACGAGACACACAGTCCTTTACGCTGCGTGTCACAGCAGCAGCTGCAGCAGCGGGTGCGGTTGTAGGCACGTTGTGTGTTGTGGGCAGCTGAGGCGACAAGGGTGAGGTTTGACCATGATGGGAAGTAAGAAGATGAAGAGGAGTTTGGTGCGTTGCCGGCGAGCCGCTACGGGCGTGAGGTAGTGTACACGATTCCATCCTCGCTCGGTGTGTGCGCAAAATCTGTGTCCCATCATCACAGGCGGCACACAGCAGACATCGTGCCGGTCGTCTCGGCCCGCACGTACACACCGGCACAAACACCCATTATAATAATAATAATAATTTTTTATTGTTATAAATTATCTTTATTGTTGTTTCTACTCATACTCGTCGTCGTCGTGCGGGTGTGTTGGAAAGCACGAGTAGAAACAGGAAGCAACAGCAGAAGTATGACGACGATGATAACAATCACAGCTATCCTTACACGCACACGGTAAATCAAATGAGGCCATGTGCTGTAATAGAGCCATCGTACATCGCCCCACAAGGCCCGTTTCCTTGCTTCCTCCGGGAGCCACCGCCGAATGTGTCCGTCGGCTCCGCATCCATGGCCAACGACACCACCTCCACTCATGCGATCATCGCTCCCACACCTTCTGGCGCGCGGCTGCGGCTGATGCGGGCTGCAGTGCGACAGCGTTGATGAAACCACACCTCCCGAGCCATGCAGCGAACTGCTCTGCAGCGCGGGGCCAAGGTGACAAAGGGCTGTATATAAAGAGCCATCGGACGGGCATAGGCTTGTGGCTGGACCAGCTCAAGTGCCCAGTGTCGCATAATATGCGCCATCCGTTGTCAACTCCACCCACGCCGTGGTACCCGCACGTGACTCGTGTGCACGACACTTGTACACAAATTATCCATATCGCTCACATGTCCATATCAGCATCATTATCACTACTACTACTATCACTATCCATAGATGGCTTGCGCCCTTGTCGTTGCGGTACAATGCATAGGCCTTTTGTTTTTAGAAGTTGTTGTTGTGGTTTGCTTGCTTGGCTCATGCCGCACACAAGGCGCAGCAGCAGCCCGCTCCTCTCCTCTCCTCCTTCTCACCCACTCCCGCGCCTTGGCCGGCACGCTAATCGTCTGTGCCCACTCGTCGCCGAGCACCGAGGAGGCCACACAGCGTATCGCACTGCCTCACGCAGTGCGAACTCCGGTGCGGTGAATGACACGAAAGCGATGCGCACCCGGTAGACGACAAGGCCCTCGCTGACGGCTTGCTTGACAAGCTTCTTTTCACTATCATCATTATCATCATCATCATCATCATGGCTATGCATATGACTATGATGCGAGCACGTGACACACGTCGCCGCCGCTCCGCCACATCGACCCTGTCACGCCGCTTGGGCAACGACAAAGCCGACGAGGCACAGCCGTCAGGCATGTGCCAATCGGACTGCGTCAAAGCACGCTGCAGTGCGTGCGCGGCCGTCGCCGAGCTGCACTCCACCACAATCGACCGCCATACATCACCTCGGTAATGACACCTTCGCCGTAACGCGAAGCGAGCACGCTCGTCTCTTCGGTTGCCTCGCTCGGCATTGTCGCTGCTTCCTTGTTCTCCTCCTCTTCCTCTTCGTCATCCGCTGCTGCAAAGTGAGAATGTGAATGCGAAGACGAAAAGGAGGACATGACGGCGGCGTACATGAGTGCATCCGTGTCCAGTGCGGTTCGTTCATAACCCTTCTCACGCCAGCGCAGCGGGTCAATGGAGGCGCTAAAGCAGCAGACACAAAGCTCCACGAGCCGCGTGGACTTATGTGAGTCAAGCGAAGTTACCTTTTTGTGCGTGGCACGTTGGCTCGCTTGAGTGGGGTAGTGACTATCATCATGATGACCATGACCATGTGTCGAATCGTGTTGCATGCCTGTAACTGCAGTTGATCGGCCGCCATACAAACGCGTCGTGCTCATGCGTCGCTCATGCATCGCTTCTTGTGGTATTCCCCACCTCCCGTACTGGGACACGGTCGTGTTCGCAACGAAAAGGAGCAGATTGAGAAGAATACAAAGACGACGACACCCTCGCAGCCGCAAGCGCAGGCGTCACGCGCATCGTCGGTCTCGCGACTACATTCGCGGCTCCTGCTCGCTTGTTATATGCATCGTCTTTGCCCCCGCTGCCTCAGACGCACCGCCCCGCAGAGCCTCGCGGCACGCCGTCCAGCTGCCGTAGACGACTCGGATTAAGTCCGAGTATCATACTCGATACACAGGCACGCGGAAAGCTCGACGCCGAGTAGCCCTCTACAAGCATCACCGTCCCTTCGTCTGCCTGTGGACGCACGAGTGCGCGTAGACAGTCCGTTGGCGACGCAGAAGCCTGGCACATGGCACACGGGTTCACCATACATGTGTTCACCGTTCATGCTCTTCATCGAGTATTCTTACGGCTGCCTTGCTCACCAGAATGCGCTTTGCTCGGCGAATTTTGCCGACTCTTGTGTCTGCAACACGGCCTGCGCGAAGTGCAGCCAAGGTCGGTCGCACACACTCGATACGATTCCAGTAACGTATACGCACACCACCGCGTGTAGTTGTGGTTGGACGTGGAAGTAGTGCCGTCAAAGGCGCTCGTGTCATCATCGTCTACGAGAGCTGTGCGGAATGGTGCAGTTGCAAAAGGTTCACGCAAACCACTGCTTTGCCACATGTGTCGTGCCCGACGATGCAGCTTCGCCTCCTCGCGCTCAGACTCGTGCACGCCCACTCTGCTGCTGCTGCTGCTGTGCTTCCGCGTCGCATGCCTCGTGCGCTGCTTCCTGCCATGTACGAGGATGATCATGATGATTATGTGTGATGGAGGGGGGGGAGAAGGATGGCAATGCTGCAGTCGGTATGACGTATGCTATTGTATCCGGTGCGATGGGTAATGGAAAAACCAGTGTGGACTGCGATGTATACCGGTCCAGGCATGTGTGTATTCATGGTAGTACGCATCGTGGCCTTGTGTCATGTGCATGCATATTGTCATTGTCATTGTCGTATTCACGGCTTCTGTGCCGATGATGCTTTTCCGGTAGGCACGACGTATGCGGCGTTGCTCGTGTGCTACCGCCCTCCTCATCGTCATGTCACTTGGCCGGCGCATTGGAGTGTGCTTATAGTTATGGTGGTGATGATGTGACCCGAGCGGGACGTAGCTGTGTTCACCATTGCACGAGTGAGCACACGATACCACAGGTGATGCAAATGTCGCATCGTGTTGTCCTCTGCATTCCTCTTCTTCCATGGGCCCCACCTACTTTGATGCATCATGGTGGTGGTTGCAGCGCAGCGGCAACGTCACACTGACTCGAGCTGCTGCTGGCTTCTGCAACCGTACCCGCGTGTCGTATAGATGACGTTTGCTTGGCCATGGTGACGTGGTGTGCATTCATGGTATACACTCAATGCCGACAGGTAGGCAAAGGTGATGGGGCGAGTTCCACCTCACGTCGCTCCAGCACCGACCCAGCAGCTCGGTGTGGTGCTGTAGAAAGTCTCGCGCGGTAAATGGGATCAAACTCATCGATGCACTGCTGTCGATTGTGTGCCAGGACAGCTTGCATCTTCTTCTGCACATAGGCGTGATACTTCTGCGCGGCCCAGGTACCGTCCATTCGCGGTGTGCCGAGGGTCAGCGCACACGCCTGTATGAGAGATGGCGTCATCGTGAGCGAAGGGCGCTCGCTCTGCCGCGAGCATGTGCCTCGGTGGACATGGGCTTGTCAGGGGTAGCGATATCGACTATGTATGTCCGTCCATACGTGTGTTATATATGTGCTACTAGTAATAAATAAATGCTACTTGTGAATTAATATCCGTCCTGTAACGCGTGCCGCGCACGTTGTTTAGCCATTCATCTACTTCTATCGAATCAACGTATCTATACGTCTTCCTATTACACAGCCAGACGATTACACACAAACATATATTATATATATATATATATATATAAATATAGATAAATATATATATATATGTATCATCCTCGTTATAGTTTTATACAATATACTTATGCATGTCTATCTGTCGAAATCGCAAAACACATTACACCCTTGATTCGCTGTGTACGGATGGTTCTTCTACCAAATGAGCAAATGACGCCGTTGCGACATTGGTTGTCAGCCAGAACAGCATCCATATTAGCAGCAACCACACTCTTGTGCACTGTTTCCACTCGGCTTACATAGAGAGAGAATAAAAACAACACCACTACTGTACGTTATCGTTTTGCCTTTACTCGTGTACACGACGATTGCTATATATTGCAGCCAAAGTTCACAAACGAACTATGCACTTGGTAAGCTTATATTTCATACAATAAGCCGTAGGAGGAGGACAACAGGGACAGAGAGAAAAATGATGAGTTTTGTAGTGTGTGACTTTCAGGTTGATTGGAAAAAAAATAATATGGTAACCATTGATAATCATGCTAAAAAATACACGTTAATATAAATTACTTTTTATGTCTTAATACTTGAGCGAAAATACTTTATATGAACATATATTTTATTCGAAATATTATATATATATATATATATATATATATATTATTTAATACTATTTATACTGGATTAAAAGCTAGGACATTCAACGTATGACCATGAAATATAATTTTTTATACGCTTTACGAGCTTTGGAATGCTGCGTAATATAAATATATGTGTGTGTGTGTGTGTGTGCATGGCACACATCATAGAAAGAATATATAATGATACAATGAGCTGTAATAATAATTATCATGAATAAAAAAACAAAAACACTATAAACAAACTACCGCGCGATGTATGTGTGTACAAGTGTGTTTGTGACTGACCCTGATAGTGGAGAGGGGAAAAGAAAACCATTGAAAAAAGTAAATACCTAGGTTTGGGGTCGACGCACATGTGAACATAATGATATATATATATATATATATATATATATATACATAGCTCGAGAAACACACAAATAGCAACCAAGCACCATGGCAGCGTTCAGTAGACGGCTAGATAATATAGGAGAACACATTGTACAAACAAAAAATAGCCTGCTCTCGTTTTCTCATTGGTAGAATGTACACCTCATTTATAATCGCACATGCATATATATGTATGCACGTATATATGCAAAAGGTGTACACGAGTATGAGCACGCATACATCATCGTGTTAACAGAGAGCCATAGCCCGAATATTTTGTGTATGCGGTCTACTGTTCACGAATAAGTACACGCGTACAGTAAATATGTTTGTGAATTGTATATCAAGACAGCACACGTGTCAGCAACAAATATTCCATGTAAATCATACGCCTGGGTATGAAGAGCAAGCGAAAAGTTAATGAACAGCCGCACAATAATTGGGCTCTGTTGCAGTGTATGTATTCGCGCTTCTCCTGTATACAAGAATGGAAAGTGTCATGGCCCGGTGACATGACCATGCGCGACTCAGTAAAGTATCGACAGCCCTTACTCGTCACCGCGCATAGCCATATGTACATACTATACGAGCGTATGAGCTGTATGACTAGAATAGACCACACCACCGCTTGATGGTTCGGTGATGTGTGTGTGAATCATCGGCGCTTGTTACACGTTTGTGGTTGCTCTCGGACGTTGAATTCTTGGCAGCATATGCGCTAGCGATCCACTTCCCACTTATCGATTGTGTGGTGATATCACGACCCAGCAGCGGATCGGCGGTTGCGCGCAGATGGTGTGCGAATGCATCGGTCACGCTGTCGGAAAAGACACACCCTTTCCGCCAGAACTCCGAATGATACTTGATTCGCATCTGTATTTCATGCATTTCGCGAGCGTCGATGCGCTTTGTCTTGGTGTATATCAAAAAAGTGGCACACCCATGGTGCAAAACTAGCAACCACGGTATTTTGACGCCATCTTGACAGCTACGATCGGGTCAAAATGCTAAACAGACGAATGCTGTGTCCACGAGGGGGTGGCTTCCCTCCGCATGAGTTATTCTCACTAGCTAAAGAGATGATATCAATTGCGCACAAAATAATGTCCACACATATGTGCATGAATCCCATTATATAAACACATCATTAAGATATGAAATGACAAAGATAACACGAGTTGTGACATGAACACAAATACACAAATGTTCATACATATCCATGCGCTCATATAATTCCCTCAATGAAAAAATGTAAAGAGACCAACCTCATCACCCCTTTACAACATCACGTACGATCGGATGTATTATACCAAAAAAAAAGCAACAATATTTACATTTGCCTTCTTCAGGTACATTTCCATAAAAAAAGTATCAGAAATATACGAACACATCATTTGCGTGTAATGATGAATAGCACACACACACACACACACATGTACATGTATTATATATATATAAATATATATTATATATATATTCGTATCAAGTGTAGACAAGAGTAAACATTGTCTATATTATGTTTCCAGGTGAATAAAAAGAGTTATACTACTTGATCTTAGCTTCTTCTTTCAACGGACACAGTGATATCAGTGAGGAGTATCTGAACATTTGGTTTCACTCTGTTTCATGTGTTGTTTTTACACGACCAAGTTAACAAGTTGCATCTCTGCTCGTTTCCAGACTTGTTTGTACGCACACGTATACATACGTTGAATTATACAACACAAAAAAACTCATTTTGTTGTTTTGTTGCCCAATGTGTGCCGCTTTACAACAAACAATATCAGCACAGTAGTTTAGGACATAGAAATAAAATAGTCAATTGTTAGATTGGGAGCGTTGCACTCACTCAGTTACGATGTATGTTATTCTGTTAACCTGTACTAACAAAACGCTTTACAAACAATAAGAATTAATGACATGTTTTTACTTACGATGTACACACACGTACATCTGTACTATATGTATACTCTGAGAGCGTAGTACACATATAGAATTGCGAATGACAGTCTCAAATACACTGGCTGACACGAGCAGCAGAAGGAAACAGCACGTTATACACATGTGTTGTACGTTATTTACAAAACAAGACATAGCGTGCCACGCAAAAAAAAAAAGAATAACTAAATATATTTTATTTACCCTCACATTTTCACGTAGAAAAATTTTCTCGTTGTAGAAGATGGTTATTTTTTGTCGACAACCATTGCAATAGATCAGTTGAAAAAAAATGTATACAAAAATCAAGTTAGATGAGATGCGAAAGAAATGACATGAGCTTTAATGTTACATTTTTTTTCGTGTAGTAAGGAATATTACTTACATTAGCTTTATTTATCGAGTAGGCAACTCTTCAATGCATAGCGTCCGTCTGACTCTATGAAGTGACTAATGAAAAAAAAAATTTATATATATTTATATTAAATATATTTATATATATAAATATATATGCACCATAAATTTGGTCAAAATTATAAAATTACAGGTTTGTTGTGGTTGGACATGACTCAACATGAAACACGCGGACGACTTACATCACTCACTGATTCTGTACTTGTAAGACAAAACTAATTACATCAGCTGACCTTTGTACAGATTATTTTACGGCAAACTAACCAAGAGTCTAATGCGTGCAACCACTCCAGTCACACATAAAATAAAAATATGTGTATGCGTGACTCGACTTCATCAAAAAAAAATTAATAATAGTAGCTGATTTTATCATGTAGTGTTGCTTGTACGCCATCCTAAATCAATTATATTTCAACTCGGGTGAGGCTAATGCTTTTATTAATATTTTTTTTTTGTCAAAATAAACCGTGTGCGTCATCTGGCTTCATCTTGTTTTCTGTATCGTTTTACCCGACTGCACAAATTTTGTTTCGGAACCATCGTGCCGGTGCTGTGCACGACACACAATACCCCCAATCAAGAACAACAAACCTGTTTTTGTTGTACACTATTGTACTTGTTCACGTCACTAAAATTATTTTCCTGCGAAGGACATCCATTTGATATATATATATATATATATATCTATATATATTCACAGCAGTAGCATATTACTCTGTGACACAAAGGACGACATGGTGTGAAACCTACACAAGTTCGCACTCCCACACGCGTACAGGATGCGCACTATCTCTTCCTAGGCGGCAAACACCACCGAGCTGTCCAGACAGCGCACGCGTATCCGGTGCGTTGTGACGGTTGTATATGCACAATCATCGGCTCCGTGATCTGTTGGCAGTGCCTCACCGTCGATTTGCACATTGAGACTGGCGCGGGTCGATACATTGCTCTCGGCGTCACTCGCCAGCTCTTGGACAAAGTTGGACGTTGCTCTTGCGTGAAGGGCTGTAGGTATTCGGTGCGTATCGCGAGATCATCGGGGGTGCACAGCACAAACACATAGGCCTCATCGGTTTGCAACAGCTTATTTGTCCCGCTCAGTCCCATCTCCATCGTACTGTTAGTTGAGCAAGCCCCATGGCGTGCAGCTCAAACATGCGGTCGTTGATCGCAATCGGCCCCATTGGCGGCAACCGGAAGTTCGCGCCGTCGGGACGACCCCCCTCACCGCTGTGCGGGCGGTCGGCGGCGCGGGCTTCGTGCGTGGGGCTGTTGCTGCTCTCGCTGCTTGCCGCCGGAGCAACCAATTCGTGCAGCTTGTCGCACTGCAGATTGACCGGCGATGAAAGGTTCGGGCAAACTTGGACTGCCAAGGCTGCCCGCCCGAGGCGTACTTGCTAATATTTGGTCAACACCAACGCCTTGCACGAGCTGGGCAGCTGCAGCGATGTATCTCACGCAGCGACCCATTTTCGCACCGGCCAGTTGCTGTTGCTGCTGCTTCAGCCAGCGGACGTGTGTGCACCCGCGGCACACCACACCATCGGCACCATGGGCCGCAGCGCACGACACCGCGCCGATGCCACAAACCATCACACCATACACCATCTTATTCTGAATTCGATTGCTGCAGAGCTGCGGGTGATTGCCCGGGTGGTGTTCAAAGCGACGCGTAATTACGCATCGTAGCCCATGGAAAAGTTTGATCGAGCCGCCCGTGTGCGTGTCTGACTATCCGCACGTACCGATTCCAATCCACGGCGTGTACCCAATTGCCCACTGATGTCGGGCGCCAATCGATTTCAAGTCGAGCCGCGCGGCAGCAGGACAATCCCACTCACAGTAGCCGCAGCTTCTCTGTTGTCGTCTTCTTTTTTCCTTGCTTCTTATCCCGCGGCAGATGTGTGAAATATGTCGGGTGCTGCTGTGCGAGTTGCTGCACTTCCTGTCGTGTTCGTACACACCGCTGCGCCACATGCAGCGGTACAAACTCAACCGTCCAGCGATCAAAGGGTACACAGGGCGCCGTCACGGCTCGGCGCAGCAGGTCATGAGATGTCGCTCCGCGGTGTTTGTCGCTCCGTCACATTGTCCTCTGCGTGAGTCTGGAGTGTTGAGTGGTTTGAGTGTGGGGAAAAGTCTCTGCGCACAGACGGCGGGCTGGCGGCAGCTCGCCATGAGACCTTCTTCGTCTCGCTCGAGATAGACCTCCTCGCGAGCCGCCGAGACATCTTTGCCACATTACCACCTCCGC
>CAMTDV010000556.1:0-41989 GCA_947069175.1 Scalesia atractyloides | reverse complement strand
TATGAGACTAACACTAGAGGAGATCTGTATAAGTTCCTATGGAACTTCACATATGCTATGGTATTTTACATTAGGAATCTGTCTCATGTAGGTTCTTTTATAATTTCGTAACAAGTTGATGTTTCATAAGATTTATAATTCTGTATTAGAACAGCACTAAAGAGATCTGTATGGTATTTCTTTTAGCAAACTTTAATATCAAGTTTTATGTTTCATAAGATGCTTTTTTTAGAAAACTCACTGTTCAGTTTACATAATTGCACTAATAAGACATTAGTTATTGAGTTTAACTGTGTAGACTAATATCTTATGATTTTGGTCAACGACTATTGGTTTTTCTGTTTTGAATAGTGTTTGTTAAATGTGTGGTACGGATTCTTAATAAAAAGATTACTATTTCTTTGTTCTCCTTTATATTGAAGTTCTCCATATGTTATTGTTTTTAAAGTCACTGTTCACTTTATATAGTTGTAATTGTATGAGAATAAAACTAGACAGATCTGTATTAATGCTATGAACATCTTTGAAATAAATGATTACTATTTTGATTTATGACTGTTAAATGTTTGGTATTGTTTCTAAAAAATGATTATTATTTTCCTGTTGTGTTTTATATTGAAGTTCTGCATATGCTATGGTATTAAGACTTTGAAACTATCTCATCTACGTAGTTCTATAACTTTGTAACAAGCTTGAGGTTCCATAATTTCACTATAAGACATTAGTTATTGGGTTTAACTGTGTAGACTAATATCTTATGATTTTTGTCAACGGCTCTTGGTTTTTCTGTTTTGAATAGTGTTTGTTAAATGTGTGGTATGGATTCTTAATAAAAAGATTACTATTTCTTTGTTCTCCTTTATATTGAAGTTCTCCATATCTTATTGTTTTTAAAGTCACTATTCACTTTATATAGTTGTAACTGTATGAGAATAAAACCAGACAGATCTGTATTAATGCTATGAACATCCTTGAAATAAATGATTACTATTTTGATTTATGACTGTTAAATGTTTGGTATTGTTTCTAAAAATTATTACTATTTTCCTGTTGTATTTTATATTGAAGTTCTGCATATGCTATGGTATTTGGACTTTGAAACTATCTCATGTATGTAGTTCTATAACTTTGTAACAAGCTTGAGGTTCCATAAGATTTTTTTTTAGCAAACTCACTATTTATATGAGTTTTAAGGGTTTCATAATTTTCATCTTCTTTAAGGTAGCTTTACTTGCTATGTATAGATTGATAAGACATTCCTTTGTTTTGATGACAAGAACTGATAAAAATATAAAGAATAAGATGAAAACATTGTAGTTGCCCAAATTATAGTTTACTAAAATAATGCTTCCTACCTGTGTTTATAAAACAACTTCCAATAACAATATGCAGTACCACTTAATCTCAACATCCATAACTCCATCCAACTATTTATTCACAACACATCTAACAATTTTCTATTTGAAAAACCATGATCAATAAAATCTGAATAACCCTGATTATTCTGATGGCTTTAGCCATTAATCTTTCTAATTTAATTTATTAAAATCTTTAAATATAAAGGTTAACAATGGTGAATCCTACTATCACTTCTCTCAATCAATTGGATGTAACCAAGACAGACGTGACTATCAAAGTTCGCATAGTCAAGCTTTGGAAGCTACTATCATTTAAAGTCAAGAACGCTATTTATGTTGTAGAATTAATCCTCATGGATGAGGAGGTAGTTTATAAACATATAACACCTTTATTTATATTTATTTTATATCGTAGGTTACACCCTAAAACGTTATATTTGTTTTATAGGGTTCCAAAATTCAAGCAAGTGTGGCTAGTAATTATCTCGCGAAGTATGGAAAATTACTTCAAGAAAAATGTTGTGTCATGGTTACTAAGTTTGAGATTGGTGACAACTTGTCTCCGTACCGCCCGACTAACCATCCACATAAACTGTTTTTCAATTTCACTACCGACATGCTGAACTGTGATGACTTTGGTGGATCAATTCATGGATTCTCTTTTACTTCCTTTGATGTTCTTCGCAATCGTGCTATTCCGTTAGACTCTCCTGTTGGTAAGTGCACCGTCATTTGAATTATCAATAACACATCTATTTTACTTATATTAAGCCACTGTTATTCTACTAATTTTTTTTCTTTATAGATATCATTGGTTACATTGACGGTTGGTTTCCTATGGTTGATCATACAAGCAGAAATGGCAAAGTGGACGAAAAAATGAGCTACAACTTGGTGATTTAGAGTTACATTTTTTTCATTATTTTTAATTATTTTATAGATTTATCAATTACTTCACGTTTTATAAAATTTGTATTAATGGGTACCTTAATGTTTATGTCACTTTGTGGGGAGATTATGCGGTGCAAATGTCAAAGTTTATGGAAAAGAATCCGACTGATGTTTTTGTGATACTGCAGTTTGGAAGATATAGCTTTCGTGAAGGTTTTAATCTTAATTAATAACTCTTATCTTTCTCATATAAATATTATATAGTTTATATTCTATTGTTGTAGTTATTAATTCTTTGCTGTTTTGTTGATGCACTATTGTGTTCGTCACTTGTCGAATAGGCTAGATTGAGCGTGTGTTGAATATTGTATAGGTTAGAAACGAACACACGACCGAAATACGGAGATTATAGTGTAAAAGGGAACAAGTTCGCCCGAACTTGACCTATATTGGTCAAGTTCGCTCGAACTTGATGTGCCTTTAATCAAGTTCGCCCGAACTTGACTATAAAAGGCCAAGTTCGCTTGAGAAGCTCATGTTAATGTCAAGTTCGGCCGAACTTGACATAGTCAAGTTCGCCCGAACTTACCTCCACTCCAGCGAACTTGTCTCCCTATATATAGGTGTGTTGTTCATTTGTCATTTAAGTTTTTGGCATCCCTACGGGGAGGTGCTGCCGAATTCTCTCCAGGAACTCCGGCAGCTGGACTTATAAAGATGTATACTCTTTCGGTATGAATGAAGACTTTCGCTACATTTTGTTTCTACTCCTTTTTGTAATAACATTCTACCGAATTGGCTTACGTTTATCCACTAACTTCTGTTTAGAACCGCCTGATCACGGACCTTCAATTGGTATCAGAGCTACGGTTATCACCTACGCTCATGAATTTGGACATTTATGTACATTAGGAGGGGTTTTAGACGTAAATCATGAAATAAACCTGCAATCCACGGACAAAATCCAAAATTGAACGATAGGATTGTTAGAAAACCATTTTCGACCAGATCTATGGTGAATTCATCTTGAAATTCGAAGAAATAAGGATTCTGGGTCGAAAAATGTGAAAAATGGGCTGATTTGGGGGATTAAGTTCGCCCGAACTTGACTTATATTGGTCAAGTTCGACCGAACTTCTACCCATTTTTGATCAAGTTCTCCCGAACTTGATCAAGTTCGCCCGAAGTTGATCAAGTCCGTCCAAACTTAACTCAAGTTCGCCCGAACTTGTGAGTTGAGAGACCAAGTTCACCCGAACTTGGTCCAATGCCTAAAAAAAAGGCATGTAAAAATTTTGTTGATCGTATTGATGTGATGAGTGTCAAGAAAAAATTTGGCGATAGAAATTTTTTCGAGTTTTCGAAGACCGAACCGGCATGTTCGGGGACACCGTCTAGAGATTCAGAGAACAGATTTTGTGATACGGTCAAAGAATTTTGAAGATAACGGGAGATTCATTGATACCGATGCAGAACGTTGATCATTTGGGTGTCGTGACTAGTAATGGGCCTAAACGTTAAATCCGAATTTGTTAAAAACTGAAAGTTCCGGATTTCAGGGGGAATTTCAGTGAAAATTTCAGTATGGTCAAAATCTGCAAAAATGAGGGGGAATGAAAAGTTTTCAATATTTGAAGATTCCAGCATTTTTGAAATTTGTGACTACTGCAACAGTATCCGGGTGGTTACCGATTGCAGATTATCGGGAAATGCAGAGGATTGAGATTCATTGGGTATTTCAAATTGATGTCCATTTTGAAAGTAGGTGGTTACATAACTGAGTCTTAGAGGAGTTGTTTATCAGATTCTGAGGTCATGGTTGTGGATTGACACCTGAGTCGCGCGTATGGTTTGGAAGCACACACGACTGCCTATCTTTAACTCTGCTTTGCACATGAATTATTGATTGGACTAACCGCCAGGAGATAAGGATGCTCTGTAGTTTCAGTTGCCCTGGGTTGTACGCGGTACCATGATTAAAGAAGATGATTTATAGGACGGATCTTCCAGACAAAGCTGTGTATGTCAGTTGCTGACAAAAGAGGTTATACGTTTGGGATTCCGTGATCACAGGAAGTTCAGATTATTCAGATCATGATTCAGATTGATGCTTAAGGGTTAGTGTCACACCCCGACCCGCAGCGGAAAAGGTGATCGGGGCATGATTGGGTTTTCATCAAAGCTCATGACATTTATTATAATGTTTCATATTTATTATTACAATTTAAAGGAGATCATACAATCAAATCATACAAATATAACATGTTCTACACATCTTTCTAAACTTCATTATTTTTCTTCTAAGGCACTTTCCTATGTGTTCCTTGCTTCATCCTGTCCACCTGTATCATGTGTAAAAATGGTTTTTGGTTCAACAAAAGTTGGCGAGTGAACCTTGTTAGAAAAACATTTATTATTGATCTCTTATTATTGATATGTTTGGATCATGTTTTGAGTAGGGGGTGAGGTTTGGTTTTGAGAGGTGCGGCAAGCCTTGCTCAAATGACCATAGCGTCCACAATTCGCACATAGTCGACAAAGTAAGGTAGATGGATGGTGATAAAAACAGGTGTTACATTGAGGGTGAGGTCCTAGGTAAGGTTTCTTATTTGGGTATGTTGAGTTGGGTGCTACTTGAGTGGTTGGGATAGCTTGGAGGGGTATGGCTTGTGAAATTGGTTGGTTGCGTTGGGTGACAGCGAAAAGTTGCCCATCTCGTTTTCTCTTAGAAATGGATCGTGAAGGGGATTCGGTTTGGGTTTGTTGAACTTGAACTACAATGTTGGGTATTACGGCAGCCATTTGTTGAGCGATTTGGGCAGCCATGCGCTCGCGAGCTTTTCCTGCTCTCATCTTCCTACGAGCGGAATTAGAAGACATCTACAAGGACTACATATCAAGAGTATGAGTTGGATGTTTTTGGGATCATGTGTCGTATTTAGGAATGAACATTCATAAAATAAATATAAAATAATAAATCTACTACATCCATAGGATGTCTTGGGCTTTGCTCGTAATTGGGTCTTGCATGCCGCCATACTTCACCTTCGTAATCATGTGGGCCCCCATGATTACCGGGTTTTTCATACGGTTCGCATGTGTTAGCCTGGTTACGTACACTAAAACCCGGAGAAAATCGAGAAATATGTATGTAACGTATGATATTCGGAATGTATCCAGGAGTGGACACGGTGACACCTCAAAGTGGGGTAAGTTCGAACGACGTTTGGTATGGCATGCTTTCGCCTAATAGGTCCTTCGTACTCTCATCCTTAGTCCCCAGGTAGGCAAACTGGTCTGTTATATTGGATTTATACGAATGCCAACCTAGACAGGACGTTCCGACTACCGGTACTTGTACCCTTACAGTTACTACATGCCCGTCGCAGAACTCACTTTGATGAGATTTGAAAAATGAAAATGCGACAAAATCTTGAATAACGGAAGTATGAAGATGATTTGAATATGTGAACATTGAAATATGTATGGTGAGTGTGTATGTAATTATGTATGTTTGACTGTAAGTATAATCCACTATGTATCACAAAATGTAGTATCGGAAGTGTTTGCATGCATTTGCGTATGTAATAAATATGAAAGAAATAAACATCATGAGTTTGCATATAACCACATAAACAATTAAAATCTAATCAACTATAGTATAGGCTCTAAGGGTCTAATAACCTATCCTATATCCCTATAGTCAAAAGCTCTGATACCAATCTGTCACACCCCGACCCGCAGCGGAAAAGGTGATCGGGGCATGATTGGGTTTTCATCAAAGCTCATGACATTTATTATAATGTTTCATATTTATTATTACAATTTAAAGGAGATCATACAATCAAATAATACAAATATAACATGTTCTACACAACTTTCTAAACTTCATTATTTTTCTTCTAAGGCACTTTCCTATGTGTTCCTTGCTTCATCCTGTCCACCTGTGTCATGTGTAAAAATGGTTTTTTGGATCAACAAAAGTTGGCGAGTGAACCTTGTTAGAAAAACATTTATTATTGATCTCTTGTTATCTTTATTATGGAAAATTGCGCAATAATCATATGTGAGCAAACGTAAATAATCATACAATAACAATAACAACAACAAACAAGTAACATACCATAACAATACAACAACAAACAAATAACATACAATAACAAAGACCTTGCATGAATATGTAACATGAATGATAATGTAAATGTTGGCAACGTCTCGTTCACGCTCATAGGTAATGGGGAGCAGACGGCCTATGATGAAATGTATGTGCGATCAAGGCTCAATCAAACGGAGCCGATCGTATGTTGGCAATGCCTGGTTCACGCTCATAATGTAATGGGGAACAGCTCAACGCTCATAATGTAATGGGGAGCGGCGGCCTATGATAATGTATGTACTGAAAAATGATAAATTTAATCTAAACAATAACCACACAAACAGTTGATACATGTTGAATACACATCTGTTCATGGATATGATAGATGCACAATAGTTTAAATGTGATAAATAGTAAGACACATGATACACCCCAAAAACGTGATTAAAACGGGGAATTTGTAGAGATTCACTCACATTGGGTGCGTTCGGTTGATGATGTTGAATGCGCACGAGTTTAGAGGATTGATCGACGAGGAAAAACTAACCTAATTAATAACGAAAAAGTAAGGTAAATAAATGGATTTTATTAACAATTTTAATAGGATTTTTGGATATATTTTTGTGAGTTTAAGGCTATTTTCTAACTTTAAAAATGTTATTTTTAAGTATTTTTAATTGATTTTTAATTTAAATAAATAAATAAAATAATAAAAAAAATGTTGACTTTTTGACTTGACCGTTGACCGTTGACCATTACTGTTGACCGTTGACCGGTTCGGTCGTTTGTATGTGTGCGCTGGGTGAGACTCGAACCCGTGACCTCCCGTACGCGTGCACACAGCTCTACCAACTGAGCTACGTGTCTAACCCGAAATATTTCTGTTTTTAATTATATTTATACACTATTTAAGTTAATCCGAAAATCATTTATTTTAAAAAGGATTTAATGGTATCGACTCGGTGATCCCCACAGGTCTCGAACCCGGGACCTGTGGTTTAGTTTGGCACACAGTCCACCGCTGGACTGTGTGTCTAACTTGGTAAATATTATGGTTTTTATTATACTTAACATGATTCTGCGTGTAGATCCGGTTCGGTTTTATAAAAAAAACATTTTTATTACAGCGAGTGTGCGTGTGTCAAGGATCGAACTCGGGACGTATGCGTATTTATTTGCACACAGTCCACCGCTGGACTGTGTGTCTAACCCGTTCATAATACTGATTTTAATTAATCTTATAATCAAACACGACTTCGTCTTCTTCGTTCAAAACACAGACAATGATTAAACCAACTGTTTCTTGATTAATTCGGTTAACGAATATTATGAGCAATTGAAAGATATTGAACAGAAGGGTTTGGGGAAAGAATGTACCGAACAGATTATCTTCTTCAGAAATCCGGCAAAGATCGTCGGCTCTGTTTTGTGAACTCCTTTTGTTCGGATTCAATAATCAGTTTGATTGATTAGATATGAAATTGAATTACTGAGCAACGATTATCAGGATGTTTAGATGATCATACCGATTAACAGTGTGATTCTGGAAATTCCAGAAGTTTTCCGGTGAAAATGGAATATCCGGCAACGTCGTCTGGAATAGATTCTGGGTGAGGGATTGATGTTAGTAATAGTCTAACCATGGGTTAAAACACAAAAAGTCGAGGTATTACCGTGTAGATGAAAGTCTCGGTTTTCCGGCGACTTGCAGAGAATTCCGGCGACTTGCAGAGAATTCCGGAGAGTGAAATTTCTTGCGACAGAGATTCTTCAGGGGTTTAAGGTGAGTGTGGGGGATGTCAGTATGAGCTCTAAGAATCTTATTTTAGAGTAAGCAGAAAGGATGGAATGAATTCGGTTTTCCGGCGATAATTTCCGGTTAATTTGCAGAGAATTCCGGCGACTGCGGCGAGGTTTTCTGAGCGAAATTTGGAGAGTGTAAGTGAGATAACTCGTGAGCACAACTGATGAATAAGGTATAACTCGGATTAAATTATATTTTCGGTTTCGAACGAGAATTATGGTCCATGAATGAAATTGATTGAGTTTTTCGGTTATAACCGATGTTGCTGTAAATGTAACCGTTATGTCCAAAAGAAAACGGCAATGTTTGACGAATTTGTCGGGATTTCCGGCGAGAGTGACTTGAGTGCGCTGAGTGACTGATTTTGAAAACGAGTTTTTGTTATTTGAATTAATTGATTTAATATCTCATCAAAAGGCACAAGTGGCGGAGTGGTTGGGCGAGTGTGAGTTAAGTCTTTGTGAACATCCGGCTGACCCGGGTTCGAAACCCGGCTTCAGCATTTAATTTTTTTCTCACTATTTTTAATAAATTTTCAAATATAAATTTTATATTCTAATATACTTATTAATTATGTATCGTTTAAAATTAATTTGAGCATTAAATATGCAACGAAATTTTAACTGGTTGTTCGGTTAATAAACGAAGCGGGTTTGGTTAACCCGGTTTTTGACGGATGTTACAGTTAGAGTCCTGATCTCCGGTGAAGGAACAGTTAGTTGGATTTGCAGTCATTAATACCAGTGAGGAACTGAGGACGTTCAAAACGTTTGGTGATGATCTTAGGAATTAATGACTAGCTCCGAAGACGGATGGTTTCAAAATTACCAAGGAAATCTGATGATAACCTTTGGTGGCCATTATTTTTAATCTTCAAGCAGATGAATCATTCTTCTCTTTGGACTAACCGCCGTTGGATGATGATGTTTGGTGATTAAGTGGCACTGGTCTACCGGGGATAGCTATATATCTGACATCGTGACTGAAGAAGAAGAATGTGATTTTGATCGCGGACGTATGTTTCTCAGATTCAATGCGTTACCAGATTATTTGTTTCCGATGAAGATTTGTTGATTGAGCAGATTACCGATTTGCTAATCAAATCTTTCAGACGGGTGCTTAACTACGATTACGGAAATCGGGATTTCGGATTTTCGAGGTTATTCGTTGATTTGAAGTTTTCCGATGCGGTGATTCGAAGTTTCTATCAATTGCCGGTTGAATTGTTGATACTTTAGGAGTGTGCGGAATAAACTCTCGATGCTCAACGCTTATTCAAAAACTAAACTCGGATGCGGTTATCGTCGAAATGGAGAAGCTGTTGCATTGATTAGCTTTGAGTTGATGGTTATTCGAGAAAATTTGTCAGTCAAGTAAATCAGAGGAGTCGGAAACCACGCAACCAAAGATCTGAACTGGAGATTTCAGAGGTATTGAAAGTTGTTAATGCAAACCCGGATCATCAATTAAGGGGAATCTGTTGATGCGTCTTGACGACATCAGCAGACACCTTGATTGAAGTTGCAGAGAATATTCAAACACGGCTCAAAGTTTTGAAGTTCAAGATCAAGCTTCGACAGTAACGAACAAGGGGGAATTTGTTGATGCACTATTGTGTTCGTCACTTGTCGAATAGGCTAGATTGAGCGTGTGTTGAATATTGTATAGGTTAGAATCGACACACGACCGAAATACGGAGATTATAGTGTAAAAGGGAACAAGTGCGCCCGAACTTGACCTATATTGGTCAAGTTCGCTCGAACTTGATGTGCCTTTAGTCAAGTTCTCCTGAACTTGACTATAAAGGCCAAGTTCGCTTGAGAAGTGCATGTTGATGTCAAGTTCGGCCGAACTTACCTCCACTCCAGCGAACTTGTCTCCCTATATATAGGTGTGTTGTTCATTTGTCATTTAAGTTTTTGGCATCCCTACGGGGAGGTGCTGCCGGATTCTCTCCAGGAACTCCGGCAGCTGGACTTATAAAGATGTATACTCTTTCGGTATGAATGAAGACTTCCGCTGCATTTTGTTTCTACTCCTTTCTGTAATAATATTCTACCGAATCGGTTTACGTTTATCCACTAATTTCCGTCTAGAACCGCCTGATCACGGACCTTCATGTTTTTATATAATTTTCATCTTAACTATGTTGGTAAGGCATACTTGTCCAGTTCTTTTCAAAACATCACATTGTATCTTAACGAAAGCATTGAAGAGGTAATGGATTTCCAAAAGAGGTAAGGCATACAGTTTTTTTAAAAGATATTTAATTTTTTATTTGTTTGATTTTACTATTTGATGTCACAACTTTGAAAGGTTTCATAATTTATAACTTGAATGTATTTTTAATCATATGAAGGTTAATTGAAAAAAAAGGGAACTTGGTTCTTCAAGTCGTTCTTTGGGTTCATCTCAAGCTGGCAAAACAATTCATGATGATTTTTCTGGTTTAAACTGAATTCAAGAACATAGATGAGGTTAACAAAATTGGTGAGGAAAAGAATGTGACTGTACTTCCTGGTGTTGAGTGGTATTACAATTCTTGTAAAGATTGCATGAAGAAGGTTATTGTTTTGTATCTTATAAGTGATGTAGAGGAGGGTTTAGATTTAAGTGAGGATAAACCGACCATTCGATGCATAAAGGATGTTTGCAATGAATAAGATGTTTCTGTGGTGCCTAGGTAAATTCCTAACTTTATGATAACCTTATAATATTATACTTCAATATTATACTAATAACATTATTTCAAACTTGTATAAGTTAACTTTTACTATTAATCTGTTTTAGGTTGAAACTTCAAATTAGGTTACAAGATAGTACCGGTATTGCATCTCTAAGTTTGTTAGATTATGTAGCTCAAAAATTACTTGGAAAGAGTGCTCAAGAGTTGGTTGATAAGTCTATTGATGTATGTGCTTTGGCTTTATTAATTTCCCATTTTTTGTATAATTTATGCAATCTCATATTCTACCACTGTTTTTGTATCTTAATTATTTTATAGGATGAAACGGATAATTTGCTCCTGGATGAAATTAGTAATTTGGTTGGCAAGAAGATGGCTTTTAAGATTGAGATTTCTCACTTTAATGTGAAGAATAACTACAAGTCATTCACTGTCAAAAGTTTTCTTTATGATCCTACAATCATTTCTCAGTTTGAAACAAACTTTGGGATTGACCATGTAATTATCTAACCTTATTTATACTAATTTGTTATAATTATACCATATTTGACCTACATCGCTTCATCAATTTAACATTCCATGCTTTGTTTACAATGTAGGTTGACCTTTCAAATTCTATGAATATCACATCCGGTGATTTTGAAAGTATTGAAACTGTTGATCTCAAGGTATTATTTTTAAACAAACTATTGTATAAAATCTGTTTATTCATTTACTTTTACAATAATATATTTTATTCCTTTCAATATTAAGGATGATACACCGATATCACTGATTGGTTCAAGCACTGGATCAATATCTGCTGCTCCAAAAAATGCTGAAAAGATAATCGTACATTCCGAGTTGAAGCGTAATCTAGTGGACTCGTATGATCATGAAGAGTCAGCAACAAAAGCTCGTTTAGGCTGCAATGAAGGTCTACATTTTGTTTTTTATTGCTTTTTCAATCTTTTGTATTTTCTAATTATACATTTCTAATCCATTTTTTCTCTTTAGATTTGAAATCAACACTTATAGCAAAGAGAAGCGCAAGACGAGAAAACATACCACAGATTATGAGACCCCGGTTTTATTGATGGATACAAGGGTTTCACTGATGGATTTCATTGTTGTCGGTATGGCTTTGCGTAACAAAAAGGCAGGAAAGATTAAGCCACCAACTGAGCTGAAGCGTATTCTTGCGGAAGATTATGATTGTGACAACTCGGTAAGTAAAGATCCTTTATCTTTGAATGAAGGCCCTAAGTCACTTTTTATTCCCAAGAATGAAAAAATGATCATATCTATCCATTGTTAAGACACCTATTAATCAATGTTTAGGATATCTACTATTTGTTTTTGAAACCTTATGTTGTTTAAGTCAGCTGTATTTTTGAAAACTTTGGTTGTTTAAGTCAGTTGTTGGTATGAAGGTTTATTGTTTGGATTTTGTATTTAAATTTATCCTAGGTTTAAAATTTAAAAACTTGACATTCAGCAATATTATTTTATATATTTATTATTAAAATTCAGTCAAAACTGGTACCACTAATGTTTTATTATGGACATGTATATATTTTTTCCAGTGTCTATTATTCACATGTATATAGGTTTGTATTCATTCTCCATTATCTGTTGACATTTTACAACGAAATGAATGGAGACAAGTTTAGAATCTCAAAGATAATATATCACCCTAAACTTTAATTACAAATAGGAATCCTCTGCCTCAAAGCTAGGATATAATATTTTACTAACTAATTTCTTTTTTATTATTATCTCATATATACATCATTATACCAACATAAATACAACACCGTTGTCAAATATTACACGATTATCTATTAACACTTGCAGTAAGTCTTTCGTTTAATGATTTATTATATTTTTTTGCTACTAATTTCCTATATCTTAAAATAATATCTTTATGTAGAGTTTTAAACACAAACACTACCAATACTGAGAGTCAGCATAGGAGAAAGTTAAGAAAACTGTATCTGGATACAAGAAAGGCTAAGAATGGTTCAATTGCAGAGGATGTTTTTAATAACAAAGAGAATGTCATCAAAGACAATCCTTTATGTAATTCACTATCTTTTACTAATTGTATCAATGGAAGTATTAGAAGCCCTTTGTCTGACATTACAACAGGTACTATATTAAAATTATTTTCCCTAAAAACTCTACAAATATATTGTTTACCTAAGTTTTTTTTCATTATCACAGATATGGTTGAATATAGAAACATAAATACAACACCACGTTCATATTTCAAACATATGTCTACTATCTCTACTGTTGATGTCACGACTAAAATCCAAAATTCGTGGAATACGGCAGAGTTATCAAACGGTAACACCATAATTTTGTCATCTGTTTATATATATTATATTTTTTATCAATCATTTTAATTTAATTTTGTTTCAGGTTTAGATAATTCCATGGACAATTCTAATAGTGAAGAAAAGTATTTTGGCTAAAAAAAAATCGAATGACTTATCAGTTGAAGAAGTTTATGAAAGTGATATTAAAAGAGACGAATTTGTGAGCATTTCTAAAGGTACATGTTACATTATACTCTTATACAATTATCAACCAACTTTCTACCATCACTCAACCGTTGCATCAAGAAAAATAAATGTTGCGTCACCAAAAATAAACTGTTACCTTACAACAATGCCACCGTTTCGAAAAAAATAAACCGTCATTTTGTTATCACATCAACTCCTTCACTGCCACTATATTCAACCTTAGTCCATGTATATATAAAAACTACTATTATGGATATATGATAACTGACGCAATTTCACAACCGTTTCATTTGATTGCACTATCCCACCGACTCTTTAGTGTTATCATCTTTCACCTTGGTCTTATGTTTTTTTTTTAGTTTGATAATAATTTTTGTATATGTGTTCTTAGATTTAATAACAATTTCTTTTAATGTGTTCTTAAATTGTTATTCAAATTCCGCGTTTATGTGTTCTTATTCAACTTATGTTCATGTGTTCTTACATTTAAATATTTAATAACGGTTTCGTTCAATTGTTTATAAATTGTTATTCAATTTCTGTTCATGTGCTCTTAAATTTAATAACAATTTCTGTTTATTTGTTCGTAAGATTAATATTCAATTTTGGTTTATGTTTTCGTAATATTGATATTCAATTTTGGTTAATGTGTTCTTGAATTTAGTATCAGTTTCTGCTTATGTGTTTTGTAAATGTTATCCAGTTTCTACTTATGTGTTTATAAATTGTTATTGTAATGTGTTCTTCAATTTAATAACAATTTATGTTTATGTATTCTTGAATTGTTTATTCAATTAATGGTTATGTCATGGCATCTTGGAACCCCTTGCCATAACCTTTACACCAAATTCATTGGTTATGGAATCAGTGTATCATTCAATATTTCATTTTGTGATTGAAGAATCTGTTTGTGCACTTTGTGTTCGTCACTTGTCGAATAGGCTAGATAGAGCGTGTGTTGAGTATTTTATAGGTTATAATTGAACACACGACCGAAATACCGAGTTTTCAGAGTAAAATGTAACAAGTTCGCTTGAACTTGACCTGTTGAGGTCAAGTTCGCTCGAACTTGATCTGTGAAGGTCAAGTTCGCTCATAATGGTAATGTTGATGTCAAGTTCGGCTGAACTTGACTAGGTCAAGTTCGCCCGAACTTAGATGCTTACCAGCGAACTTCTTACCCTATAAATAGGTGGTGTGTGTTCATTTGTCATTTAAGTTTTTGGCATCCCTATGGGGAGGTGCTGCCGGATTCTCTCCAGGAACTCCAGCAGCTGGACTTATAAAGATGTATACTCTTTCGGTATGAATGAAGACTTCCGCCGCATTCTACTTCTACTTCATTCTTAATAACATTCTACCGAATCGGTTACTAACTTCCGTCTAGAACCGCCTGATCTCGGACCTTCAATTGGTATCAGAGCTACGTTTATCACCTACGCTCATGAAATTGGACATTCATGGACATTAGGAGGGGTTTTGGACGTAAATCATGAAATAAACCTACAATCCACGGACAAAATCCAAAATTGAACGGATAGGGTTGTTAGAAAACCAATTTCGACCATATATGGTGAAATCATCTCTAAATTCGAAGAAATAAGGATTTTGGATCGAAAAATGTGAAAAATGGCTGATTTGGGAGACCAAGTTCGCCCAAACTTGACCTGTCGAGGTAAAGTTTGCCCGAACTTAACATGGTTTTTCAAGACTTTTCATCAAGTTCGCCCGAACTTGACTGATTTTCATTGAAATTAAGCACAAGTTCGCCCGAACTTGTCTATTTCATGCAAGTTCGCCAAAACTTAGTGGTGGCCAACCAAGTTCGCCCGAACTTGTCACAATTTGACTAAGTTCGCCCGAACTTGTCTCATTAGCATATACAAGTTCGCCCGAACTTGTCAAGGAGCCTAAAAAGCATTGAAAAAAATTTATTGTTCGGTTTGATGAGACGGGTGTCCAGACAAAATTGGTGATCGAAATTTTTCGAAATTTTAACGTCCGATACTGACTGTTCGGGGACACCGTCAGAGGCCTTAGGGATAGGCTGAGATGATGAGGTTAGAGATGGTTGAATATGAGAGGGTAGTCATTGATTCCAAAGCAATTTGGTGATCATTAGAGTTGAAGACTACAGATAGGCCTAAAGTTAAATTACGCATTTGATGAAAACTGAAAATTCCGGATTTGAGGGGGAATTTCAGTAAAAATTTCAGTATGGTCAAAATTTGCAAAAATGAGGGGGAATAAAAAATTTTCAATATTTGAAGATTCCGGCATTTTTGAAATTTGTGACTACTGCAACAATATCCGGGTGGTTACCGATTGCATATTTTCGGGAAATGCATGGAATTGAGATTCATTGAGATTTTGTGATCATAGGAAGTTCCGATTTATCAGATCATGATACAGATTGATGCTTAAGGGTTAGAGTCCTGCTATCTGGTTAAGGAACAGTTAGCTGGATTAGCAGTCCTTAATACCGATGAAGGAACTGAGGACGTTCAAAATGTTCAGTGATGATCTTAGGATTAATGACTAGCTCCGAAGACGGATGGTTTCAAAATTACCAAGGAGATCTAAAGTTATCCCAGATACGCTAAAAGTTATCCCAGATACGCTAACTGATGATAGCCTTTGGTGACCATTATTTTTAGTCTTCAAGCATATGAATCATTCTTCTCTTTGGACTAACCGCCATTAGATGATGATGTTTGGTGATTAAGTGGCGCTGGTCTACCGGAGATAGTTATATATCTGGCATTATGACTGAAGAGGAAGAATGTGATTTGATCATGGACGAGTGATTCTCATATTCGAAGTGTTACTAAATGATTTGGTTCCGATGAAGGTTTGCTGATTGAAAAAGATTACCGATTTGCTGATCTGGAGTGATTACGGAAATCAGGATTTCATATTTTTGCGGGTAAACATTGATTTGAAGTTTACCTGTGTGGTAATTCGAAGTTTCTATCAATTGCCGGTTGAGTCTTGAAGATCAGAAGATCGAGCATGGGAGATATGCGCTAAACTAAACGCGGATGTGGTTAAAGTCGAAATGGAGAAGCTACATTGATGAGCTTCAAATTGGTGTCTATTCAGGATAACCTGTGGGTCAAGCAAATCAGAGGAGGTTGGAAATTGTGCAACAAATATCTAAACTGGAGATTTCAGGGGGAATTAGATGTTGATAATGCAAACCCGGATCATCAATTAAGGGGGAATCTGTTGACGCGTTTCGACGACAACGACAGATACCTTGATTGAAGTTGCAGAATATTCAAACACGGCTCACGTTTGAAGACCAAGATTCGACAGTAACGAACAAGGGGGAATATGTTGGTGCACTCTGTGTTCGTCACTTGTCGAATAGGCTAGATAGAGCGTGTGTTGAGTATTGTATAGGTTAGAATTGAACACACGACCGAAATACGGAGTTTTCAGAGTAAAATGTAACAAGTTCGCTCGAGGTCAAGTTCGCTCGAACTTGATCTGTGAAGGTCAAGTTCGCTCATAATGGTAATGTTGATGTCAAGTTCTGCCGAACTTGACTAGGTCAAGTTCGCCGGAACTTAGATGCTTACGAGCGAACTTCTTACCCTACAAATAGGTGGTGTGTGTTCATTTGTCATTTAAGTTTTTGGCATCCCTACGGGGAGGTGCTTCCGGATTCTCTCCAGGAACTCCGGCAGCTGGACTTATAAAGATGTATACTCTTTCGGTATGAATGAAGACCTTCGCTGCATTCTACTTCTACTTCATTCTTAATAACATTCTACCGAATCGGTTACTAACTTCCGTCTAGAACCGCCTGATCTCGGACCTTCAGAATCTGTCGTACAACCAAAGTTCGAGAAATTAATACGTGTATATTTACACCAGAAAATATTTACCATCCACTTTCAATGAGGTTGAAATAGCGTTTTCTCATTATAAGTGTTACATTATAAATAACAAATAGCGTGCGTGAATATCACCCATGTATTCAAAAAATCACATATCTATTGCAACTACTTTATAGACCATCTAGAGGATACAATGGTTTGGATAAAGAATTGGTGACGTTAGACAGTTCAAAAGGATTCATTGTCATACAGTTCTATGAAAGGTTGTGTTAGTTGATCCATGGCGGTTACCACCAAACCAATACATCGGTTCATTTCAATAAGCAAAAAAAAATAATGTTTTGCATAAACCTTAAGAATTCTTGCATCTCATAACATTAGTAATCAATATCCCGCTGCAACGCGCGGTTGGCGTCAACTCGTTATTATACAATATCCAATTAAATTTAATTGTAATTTGCATCCAACTTTATAATTGCTCATTACAATTTTTTTATAAATAATTTTCAACAGATTATGTTGATCACTTTGATCAAAATGTCACTTTCCAAATATGTCAAGCAAAATTATGGCGTGACGAAGCTCGTAGAGGGAGTTCAAAAATCCAATTAAATTCAAGTTATCCAATGTGTTGTGCATGTGGTAAAGTTCAACTTCCTAATATGAAGGAACCAGCATCGAGTTATCAGTGTCTTTTTAATAGGTTAGATTCAAAAAGCAAGGCATTCATTAACAACATCTATCGATATAATTCCATGTTCCTAATATGGTAAAGTTCAACTTCCTAATATTTCAACGTCGTACGGAGCAAATGGAACAAATGTTTTCAAAGCTGCAGATGCCAGCTTCTCAAAGATGACAGAGAGGAAAGAAGAAACTACAACTTCAGCCATTGATTTATATATATATATATATATATATATATATATATATATATATATATTGTGAGATTCATTGGGGAACATTAAAAAAGTGGGAAACAGTGGGAACCGACTCAAACGAACTCTGATTGGACTCATTCCAGCGGCGTTGGAACCGGCTCGTTGAACCCTAACTAGGATCTCTTAACCCTAAATCCTAACCCCTAAACCCTAAACATATTAGGGTTTGGATTTAGGGTCTTATATTAGGGTTTAGCCTTAGGGTTTAGCTTTAGGGTTTGGTTTTAGGGTTAATCATTAGTATTTAGGGTTTAGCTTTAGGGTTTTAGGGTTTAGCTTTATGGTTTAGCTTTTAGGGTTTATAGCTTAGATTTTACGATTTAGCCTAGGTTTTAGCCTTATTTTTAGCTTTAGGGTTTAGGGTTTAGGATTTCGGTTTAGGGTTAAGAGATCCTAGTTATGGTTCAATGAGCCGGTTCCTATGCCGCTGGAATGAGTCCAATCGGAGTTCGTTTGAGTCGGTTCCCCACCGTTCCCCACTTTTTTAGTGTTCTCCAATGAACCTTCCCCTTTATATATACGGTGAGATACTGAGACTGTAGATGAAATATTAGTGATGTTGTGTAAGGTTGGTATCAGTGATGTTATTATGGTAAAGGTTTCTTAATGTCTATTATTGTGTTGGTTATGGTATCAGCTTCGACCAATAAGAAGAGGGAGGAATAGATAGGCTCATCTCTTTGTAGTGGGAGTGGATGGTGATGGTAATCACTTGCTTTTTGACAAACATATCATGAAATGGCCATGTTTTATTTTAAAAAAGTGTCTGTATTGGGATCCAGCCGTTGAGCTTCTACACCACCTATACAACGGTTCATCAATTATTTGATATTTTTCAAATCCCCACCTCCCCCCTCAAAAAAAATATATATAGTTTTCTTTTTAAATATAATATGAAGAGATGTAATATTACTTGTAGTCTAGCGGTAGAAGGCTTAGCAATGAAGGATTTAGAATAGGCCTTGAGTGAGGTTGTCAGTTCGATTCTCGAGCTCAACCGGGTTTTCGTCCCACCGTGTGTAACGCCAGAGAATTCTGCTCTTGTGGTGGCACAACGACTGTCAAGTGGCAGCCGGCGGTATAGTTTCCCAAAGGAACACCCAAAAAAAGCTAAACTTTGAAGCTAGCGTGAGCCCAATTAAGATAATATAGCCTGGCCAAAGTGAGGTAATATGGCTCTTCGATTTGAAGAGTGTGGTAACCTTATACATATAAAAAAAAGGTAAAATTGCACCTTTCAAGTTTGTGACGTTTGTCTATTAATAATATCACAAAAGGGTGACAACTAATTCTGGTGTTAAATAAAAAACAAAGTCTCTTAACAATAAGAAGTCATAAGAAAGGAATCAAACGGACTCCAATTGACTTTAGTCAAGTGCCATTGTAACCGTCTCATCGAACTCTATGATATGAGATTTTAGGTTTTCACTTTTGGATGTATAGCTTGTAGATCTTAGAATTTTTGTTTTCATCATTGTCTTTTCCACATTTGCGTCATTTTGTTTTTTCTTTTGCGACATGTGTCATTTTTCCTCGACATTGTGTTATATTTCTTAGCATTGTGTAATATTTTGCGATCCATTGTATCTTTGTACGCTTTTTAGATTTACAAGACCTTGTAGGATAACTTAATTCTATGCATTTCATATATTTGATAAGTCAATACATGTTGAATTAGAGAGAGCTTCACGGTACACTACTAGAAGAATGAGTATCATCGATCACAGGTTACAAATAGATGTCTTAGGTCGGACAGATCGTGTAAAAAAATTTTAAAAAATGGAAAAATTAATCAGCCTTCGGTAATCAGCGACAGATCACCGACACTTGAACCCATGAAATTGAGATAAGCAAATACAAATTACCAATGACCGCCGACAACTTAAACCCCAAAACTTGGTCGTCAAGGTGTGGACTGATTTCTGTCGGACCGTCCAGTACAAATCCGTTAGTCATAGCGTAGA
This sequence comes from Scalesia atractyloides, assembly GCA_947069175.1. Classification (NCBI taxonomy): domain Eukaryota; kingdom Viridiplantae; phylum Streptophyta; class Magnoliopsida; order Asterales; family Asteraceae; genus Scalesia; species Scalesia atractyloides. The sequence goes on along the minus strand of CAMTDV010000556.1, from coordinate 21,894 downwards.
TAAGATTTCGAGTCGGTAACATGATCTCTATGTACCAACAATAACCAACCACAAATGGCAACCCAACATCAACAAATTCAAACCTGGGAAATTAGTGATAACTACAATCTGGTTTCTTCATCTCCCCAACCCTCCCTTTATTTCACACTATGCAGTTAATGCGGTAAAATAGCGGATAGCGGTCAAGGTCCGCTATATGATAAATAGGTTATAGCGATGATATAGCAGTAATTTTTATACCATGCATAATTTTTGTGTATATATATATATATATGTTTGAAAAAATATATATAAATTCACAAGTATGAGGACTAAATATAAACTAATGAAGATGGAGGGGGTTATATGTTAAAATACCCAAACTTAAATAACCCTAAACATCCTCACTTTCATCATACGCCGCTTTCCCACTCCCCATCTCTTCTTCACTGCTGCAAGAGGAACGGTCGCATCCTCATTCACACTGTTCCCAGATACACATTCTTTAGACGATGATGATGATGATGGATGCTCTGTTCCGGTTACAGCAGGGAAGGTAAGGTAAGGTTCGACCAGCAGGTAAGCTTCGATTCAGCAACTTCGATTAGCCACCATTTCTTCTCTATTATTACCTAGCAACTAAGGACCAAGCAGTACACTCTTTGACTTGGGTTTGTTGAAGCTATAACCGCTATATAGGTTTCCAAATAGCGGTATTTAGCGCCGCTAACAGCGGAACCGTTATAAGCCACCGCTATTTGGACCGCTACACACCTTGAGGTCCGCTAACCGCTATAGCACCGCTATTGACTGCTTAGATTTCACATGTGTCATGATTTAGAGGGCTGCTCGTTTGACCTTTATTTCACATGTGTCAAACGAGTAGCCCAACTACCTAGCATCTAACGAATTCAGAAGCCAAATGGTTAGTATCAATGAGATATCATATCGGTCAGAATTTTTGAAAATGTAACAGATGCACAATGGGCAACTGGTTTTTTATCAATGAAAGTAAACGTATGATGGTAAAAGTAAAAGGTATCAGAATGCGTACATTACCGTTGAGTTGCAATAACCAAAACAATCCTAAGCCTGACAACCTAGATTTCGTAGTGTTCCAAATATATTAAATTCTTCAAATCTAAAGCGTTTCAAACTTCAGTTCATATTATTATAATTATAACATAGTTTATAATTAGTAAATATACAATTAATCCGTTTGTTAATAATCTTTCAGTTTGTTAACTATCCTTTTAAGCTGACTAACAATAATCAGCTTACAGTTGGGTTCTCTCTCTCTCTCTCTCTCAACATTTGACACCCATGGATGAGTTCTGGTCTACGGTTAAGGGTAAAGGGAAAAAGGACAATGAAGGTTATGCAATGTTTGCTTTAGTATCAGCTGAAAATGTCAAGAAACATACGAAGCTGATCTAGAAACAAAACAATCTTTTTAGCCGATACCTGTGGAGTCCCTTTCGCGCGATAGAGGCTAAATAAGTTGGGCTTGTGCTCGAAACCCTAAAAAGAAGATAAGATACCGTAGATCCGGAGGCGAAAGCCACACAATCAAACAAGCGGTTCAAAAGACTGCCTAAAAAGATTAACAAGTTCAAAGTTTGAGACCGGAAGAATTTAAATCTCAGATCAGATTCATCATCGTCATCATACTCAGTAAATCCCACCAATAGCAAAGCCAAGGTAGGGTCTGAGGAGGGTAAGATGTAGACAACCTTACCTCTATCCTGTAGGAATAGAGAGGCTGTTTCCAGTGAGACCCCCGGCTCGATAGTAGTTTTGCATCAAGCCTTGGACATATGGCACATAACACTCGGCAATTGAGACAAATGCCGATTAGTGCATGTACCCCCTTGTTTTTCAGCTATTAATGCAACCACATGATTCATGATTAACCATCCCCCTCTTTTAACGTTATTTTCACGAAATTCGTAAAATAACTTTAAAATTAGTGCACTTTCACTTTTGCCCCCCGAGCGCCCACACATATATACGTTATATGCGCGTACCGCAAGCGGGACGGAAAATCTCCATGTAACAAAGAACTGAAATTGAAGGACTTTGTCTACCTTAAAACCCACATTATAGCTTTTAAAGATGAAAAACTGCTTCTAAAACAAAAATTAAATCAAATGGATTATGAGTTGAATTTCCTCTACTTCGTTCACTATTAGCTTTAATGGTGATCTTAATAATGATGTTGCAAGGGTGAAAGGGAATAAGGGACGGAAATATAGTGTCACCTAATAATTCATCCGTGTTATGAAAGTTCGTTATTTAACGGTGAAAAGGTATATTCAATAGAATGGAGAATTTATGTTGAATTCTAAGTGTTAACAGTAATATGGAACTGACATATTACATGTATATTCATAGTAATAATCAAAACAATGTGATTTTGTTGTGTTTTACATACAAGTTTAGATATATGGAAGGTACCTACTCAGTTTTCAACATACGTTCTAGACTTGCAGCTAAAGCTCATCTTATATAATGTAACCCAAATGCTTAGCTTTTACATACGTGTAATAAATCGGATATAAATTATAAACAGTGAACAAAGGAGATTGTTAGAATAATACGATGAGAGCACCTAATGAAGGTCCCACTAGATAGATAGAATGTAGTTAGCCTCTTGAGATAACCGTCTAAAATGATTCAATGATGCTTCCGAAGATAGTCTCTTGATCTTATGTCAGCCTAAACTCCAGTAAAGGTAAAAAAAATATGAGTTAAACTTGTGCTAGCTAGAAATATACAGTTCAACTGCTGACATCTAGCTTTTAATATATGGACCTAAAGTCAAGTATACGGTTTTTGTTTGTAATGCTGAAAGTTTTATTTTAATATTACAGGAAGGATAGATTACTCTTTTCGTCTTTTATGTTTGTATCGGATTGCAATGGACGTCCTTTAACTTCAATAATTACAATCACAGTACTTTATTTGTAAAACTCATTAGACTCTACGTCCTTTAGCACGAATCTGGTTAAAAGTTTCAGCTAAGTTTATTCATATAAGGGTAGTTTAGATACTAATTACTTCAATCAATCCAACTGTTTACAAAACACAACCTAATTCACCATAATCAATGGGACATTATTCCAATCAAATTGAATATTACAGGCTAAAATAATAAAAAAAAAATAGAATAAAGAACACAGAGTCACAAACTGAATTCTTAAAGGAGAGGGTACTGAGAATCGGCGAGAAAAAGGACCGGAGAAAGAAAAGAGGCGGCGCTACGGCGGTGGTGGCGGAGTAACGGTAGCAGAGGCCAAGGGGGTTGTTGGGCACACTTTACTTACGAATTCCTAAACATCAGATCTGTGTCTGATTCAAGAAGATTTGCAGGTTCGGTAATGGGTTTTAATGGAGATTTAGGGTTTTAGCTTGGTTTGGGGAAGATGAGGTTATAACAGAGAGGAGGGTGGATGGGGGTTGTTTATTTGTTTAAATATACTAGTAAAATTACTAATATATCCTCATGTGCAAGGCACATGTCATATATAACTGAAAATTATAACAAGGTTAATGCTTAAGGACGTAGGGTCTAATGAATTTCACGACAAAAAGGATTGTGACTGTAATTATTGACGTTAAAGGACATCCATTGCTATCCGATACAAACATAAAGGACGAAAAGTGTAATTTACCCTTACAAGAATATGATTATTTACCTGCCTAATGGGCTCTGGCACACGGTATTTGCATGTTCTTTTAATGATTTCAACAGCAGAAGCAAGAGATACACGGTGGCCAACTGAAACAAATATTGGTTTAAATGACCCTTTAATTGAATGTAATGCCTGCACAACAAAATCAAATTAAAAAAAAATAAACTCATGTAGCTTGTAAAAATCATAAGCAGCTCTTCATTGACATCCGACACAATAATATTTGGATGCTTCACAAACACAATGAAAAGCATCAAGGTTATAAAAAGGTTAAAAGGATTAAAATTACAGATGATATCTTACTGCTCCTAAAGTGTTCCCTGAGTCCCCAACTAAAGGGATGAAGTCTACGTTGAAGTTGACTTCAGCTTCTAGAAGCTCCCTTACTCTGGAGTTAGTAAGACCATCCACATGATGCAACTGTCTAGACAAGAAAGATAAAATAATCACTCAAGACTTGTATGATTTGAAAACAAAATGACAAGTACTGTATCATCATCATCATCATACTCAGTAAATCCCACGCATAGCAAAGCTAAGGTAGGGTCTGAGGAGGGTAAGATGTAGACAGCCTTACCTCTACCCCGTAGGATAGAGAGGCTGCTTCCGGTGAGACCCACGGCTCGATTGTAGTTTTGCATCAAGCCTTGAACATAAGGCACCTAACACCTAGCAATCTGAACAAAGACCGATTGGTGCATGTACCCCTTGTCTTTCGGCTATCAACGCCACTCCATGATGCATGATTAACCGTCGGTTGCTTTTAACGTTATTTTCACGAAATTAGTAAAATAACATTAAAATTAGTGCAATTTCCCTAGATCATAAGAATGATGGATCCATTAGTGGCTTTAATATGACTTACATTCTTCCCTACGCCAATTGTGGGGAGATCAGCAAGAACCCCGAGATGGCAAGCTGAGCCAAAGCCTGCATATAAAAAGTTTAATAAATGCAGCTTACTTGATACCAACATGGTGTAGAAAATAATCACTCATTCTGTCACATATTAAAACCAATGATACTAGGAAGGCAACCTATCAAAATTAGATACAAATTCACGTGGGTGGTTAATCATTCATGTTTTTAACGTACTTTCTTTTACATGTATAGTTGATCTTAAGTTCTTAACATGCTTTCTTACGTACTATTATGGTTGGTTTTAAACCTATCAAGTTCTCAAGTTATTTAGATGTGACCATTGTCCTTGAGATCAAATATATGCATCAAACGCTCACATTTCCCAAATGAAAACTAATGTGAATCATGATTGTTCTGGAATAAAATAAGAAGTCAACATCGCTTGAAATAACTGAAAAAGAAGGCCATTTTATTTAAAGATTGTGATATACCAAAAGCTCTCTTAAGCCCTAAATTAGCAGAAAAAATTTGGAAACTTAAAACAAAATTTTGGCTAGTCGTTTTATCTAATACCATCAAAATCATCTTAACTACCAAAAGCATTGGATCCCCAACTATAAGGACACACCAAACAAAACCCCAAATTTAGGTTACAGAGATGGCTTTAACAGAAGCACATGCCTCTAGGATGAAGTATTCCATTTCCATCGATCATCAACAACTGATTATGACAAAAGAAAAAGATGTCAACTTAGTTAAGAAAGTTGCTTCAAAGAGTAAACTTGATAATGAGATTCAGATTCTGTGTACACGTGTCAAATTAACTTTTGGTAGCTGCATGCATAGCTTATCATTTAGTCACATGTTGCAGAAGAAAAAAACCACTATGATCAAACCACAAAGACAAGCAGCACCTGAGGGTAGAAAGGATGAGAAGAATCCTGCATTTTCTTCAAAAGTTGTACAAATACTGGAGCCTGCAGATTACAATACAACAATGTAACTTATTAGTTATCAGACTAACTTCACTTGCAGCTTTAATAAGTACTCCGTTTGACTCATGAAGTCATGTTAGGCAATTACGATATTCATAGGATGGCATTAGAAAAGATTACAGAGCCAAATCCTACCAAACAGAGGTTTAGTAAAGAACTAAAACTACAACTTAAAACAGTCAAATGGAAATGATATGAAGCTGTTTGGTTTGTTTAGACATCAGAAAACAAGCAGAACTTGAAGAACACTTGCATTTTTATGGCAACCTGATGTGTGCCTTACTCGGTGAATCCACGAAGTCCATGCATCTGCATTGCAATTAGTTTGTTTCCTTTATGTTGCATGTTTTCTTAGGACCATTTGGTTAACGGAGTGGCGGCCTCCATGACATATCACCAAGTAAATTTCGAGTCCATCCTCAAGGACAAGGATAGTTTGAGCGGGGAGGAATGATACGTGTCATCAACCAAAGAATTAGTCTTTCTAGAAGTTATTCACAAGTTTGCACTTGTTGCAGGTTTACATATTCTGCAAATGCATGTTTCCATGTTTCCCTAATTATTAGGAACTTTTATTTCTTTGCTTGTTTATACATTGTACGTAACTTGAAGTGAAGGGTATGAATGAAAAAATAGAGATTATCTCAAGTCTTGCTTCTTGCTAATTTTCTTTTGAGCTTGACCCACTCAACGGGTTATCTATAAACCGATTGGTACATATCATAACCAAAGCTGTTAATGGCGAATAGCGACAAATAGGGATAAGGTACCTATATGCTACATAGCGAATAGCGATAAATAGCGGGCGGCTGTTTTATAAATAGCGATACACTAGAAAAAAAATTAAAATTTTTATATGTATATTATATCAAAATACCCTGGTATATATGCTAATTTACATGTATAGTTAACAAAAACCTAAAATCCAGCTATTTTATAACTACATTTAATTGCTATTTAAATTAAAAAAAATGTCGCTATTATCGTTATCTATGGCTACAACCCTAATAGCAAGCCTAGACCTATACGCTACATAGCGCGCCATAGCGATCGCTACGCTCGCTGTTGACAACCATGATCATAACCATGTAAAATGATTGAATCCGTTCATGCTGAAATAAGTATTCTAATTTAGGTTTCTCATTTTCTGGTACAGAGATCAAATTAGTAAATTACTAACGATTGACCTAAATATTAGTTTAACAACATACACAAACAAACCCAAAATTACAGTAAAAATTAATGATAAAATTGAAGTAAAATGAAAAGGCATATACCTCTCTGAAGGCAAGAAATCCAGGAACATACGGAACATCGATGGTAACGATTGAGGATTCCTCATAAACGACATCTAGGGTTTTGAAATCCAAAACAACGAGAGTTCCGCAGGCTACAGAGGGATGATCTTTAGAGAAACTGATATCAAATCCGCCTATATACTTCAACACTTGTATTCCACTGCTCTCTGATTCCCCCAATTTCCAGTTGTAATCATCTTCAGTGATTAATTTACTCTTTAACATGTCCTGAGCCCTAATTGGATATGTGAGATTCAAGAGGAATGAATGAGTGAGGTGTGAGGAGATTGAAGGATGCTTACTTGACCCATTTCTTATGATCGTCATCTGATAAATGAAAGGTTGACGATGACGTAGAAGACGCCGAATCAATCTCAGATCTTCCCTCCATGCGTCTGACAATTTGCAGTGTTGTTTGATCCTCCTGTTTGATTAGCAGTGGTTGTTCCATGTGGTTTGTTTTGTAAAATAAGGTTTTACTAATATATTGAGTTAATTACTCTTTGCATGTTAACGTGGTTTGTCAAAAATCACGAGTTTAGTCCAATAGTTTAAAAATTACGATTTCAGTCTTTTTTTCATTTTCGTAAACTTTTCAGTCCAGTCTCTTAACACTGTCTATATTTAACAGTTAAGTAGTCACGTGTTTGTCATGTGCAGGGCAATTTGGTCATTTCCAATTGAATAAAGGAACCTGTTATAAATATAACCCCCAATTACATGCAATCTTAAAACCCTAGTTCCCAAATTCATCTTCAGAATTATCATCTTCAGCATGTTGATCATCATCTTCTAAAGTATTATGCTCTTCAACATAATTTGGTCTTGTAGATATAACCTCTTCCATGTTTACTTCTGGTTTTTCAATGATATTATCCTTATCTATGAATTCAGAATCTTCTAAATCAGAAGGATCAACAGTAGTGTTAGCATATGTTTCATTAATAGCATATGTGTCTACACCAGCAGCATTGTTTGCACCGGTTTCGTTAACCTGAGTTACCTGACTAAGTTGAGTAAGTTGACTAAACTGACTTAGTAGTCCCCCATGACCAGGACTCCAACTAGCTTCTATGATTTCTTGTGTGTTCCTTCTAATACCACTAACTATTGCTTCATTTTCATTGTTTTCCTCATTCACAACATCAGCACTGTTTATTGTCTTTTCACCATGTTCTACATATATTTCAATCACTTTATGATCTTCAACATACTTAAGCATACCCTCTGTATCATCATCATTTCTTAAACCAACCAAACCATTATCAAGATCCTGATCATGTATCTTATAATACACAAACATTACATCATCATCGTCATAACCTAGGGTCCCTAACATAGCATCTACCTGATTGTACCCAAACTCGAATGAATCCATCATGTCAATAAAGCTCACCTAACCCTTGGAATAGCTTACGCCAGGTGGTTTTGTAAAAACACCCATGTGATTGAACTTCATGCTAAACACTCCTGGATGACCCCCTATTTAATAGTCAACAAAATACAAAATTGGGTGACTTTCTTTTGTTTAACAACAATGTTGACAATAATCATGCACTATACTCAATGAAACATGCATTCAAAAATTTACTCAAAATTTAACTAAGTTTATAACTTACTGTATGTTGAATCTGGGTCAAAAACCTCTCCTGTTAGGCGTTCCTACCAAAGATACATTGTCGTTGTTAGTGAATCGCTGATTGAAATGGATATTGTTCTTGAATCGCTGATTGAAATGGATTTGAGAAAAGAAGGGTGAAAAGGAAAGGGTTTTTTAGGGTTAAGGGTTCAAAAGGATAAGGTATTGGAGGTTATATATATATAACTGGTTCCTTTGTTCAATTGGAAATGACCAAATTGCCCTGCACGTGACAAGCACGTGACCTACTTAACTGTTTAATATAGACGGTGTTAGGAGACTGGACTGAAAAGGTTATGAAAGTGAAACCACAGGGACTGAAATCACAATTTTTAAACTATTGGATTGAAATCGTGATTATTGACAAACCACAGGGACGAAAACGGTAATTGGCTCCTAATATATTCTTTAGTCTCAATACTTGCAAAAAAATAATCTTGCTTGATTTTTTTTTCTAACATCAGTTAGATTTCTCAGTTTTTTTTTTTAGGGTAGTCTTATTTAGTGAATTTACTTATTTACTCTTGAAGATAAAAAATTATAAATTATCATATTATAAAAACATTTTGGGGCCCACCCCTCATCCGTTCTTCTTCTTCAAGCCAACAATCACCACCAATCATCCTCCCCAACCCTTCTTTGACGACCTTCTGAACCGACCATCGAAGAACTCAGGTCCTCGTGTGATATTTGTTAGTTTAGGAGGTACAGTTTGACAGTGAGGTGTAGGTTTGTAGGTTTGGTGGTGACCTGAGTTCTTGGTTGGTCGGTTCAGAAGGTCGCCGTATAGGGGTTGGGGAAGATGATGGGTGGTGGTTGTTGGCTTGAAGAAGAGAAGAAGAACGGATGAGGGGTGGGCCCCAAAATGTTTTTATAATATAATGGTTTTATATTTTTTTATCTTCAATGGTAAATAAGTAAATTCAGAGTTATTTAACAAGATTATCCTCACGTGACATACACATGGGTGTGTTAACTAAGAAATCTAACTGATGTTAGGGAAAATGTAACAACCCTCAAAAAGGCCCCACAACAATTCATAATCAAAACTCCGAAAACATACGATGAGAATCAGCAAGAAAACAAGAAAAAAACCAAGTTTTGGTCATTGTTGCGTGACGCGACGAGATCCTTAAGGATCGTCGCGTAGCGCGACGTGTCCAGATTCCTCGAATAACATGTGTTGCCACGTGGCAAGCCTACGTGGTGACCCAACACACCTAGGCCCTAGCCTACCCCGCTGCGTGACGCGGTGGGGATTGGCGAAGCTGGTCGCGTGACGCGACGACATCAAATTTCAGCTATAAATGGATCAGATCGTGGGCATTCCAAACTGCTTAATTTCAATCTCTTTCTCTTGCTCTCTCGTTCTATTGTTGTAAATCCCGAAACCCTAAACCTCGAAAGTGTACGAAACCCTAATCACTGGTACGATACCATGTCCGATCGATCTAAAACCAATCAACGGATGTCAAAGTGCTACCTGATAAGGCTATACTTTGTTAACTACGTTGAGGTTTTGATCTCGTGATTACCGTTAAAGTTTGATTTGGTTTCTTACACTAATCCATGTCACATTTTGGTATATTTAGAAATTAGAACTTATATCCAGGGGGCTGCTAAACCAGAAAACTTAGCGGTTAAGAAAATATAAGAGTTAAGAAAACCTAGCGATTAAGAAAGCTTAGTGGTTAAAGTAAACTTAATAGTTAAGGACACTTAACATGAAAGGAAACTTAATCAGCTAAATAAGTTAATTAATTAATCGGCTAAATAAGTTAATTAATTAATCAGCTAAGTAAGTTACTTAATTAAACAGTTAAAGTAAATCAATTAGTTAAACAACTAAGTTTAACAACAAAACGGTTAAGTAAGTTTAAGAACTTAATATATAAATAGATATATGTAGTAAATAAACATCTAAATAGGTATATATGGGGTAGATGACAAATAAGCAAGGAATATATAAGGAATGTTTATCCAGGTAATATTTATCCAGGGAAGATATATATGAAACTTCATAGAAAAGAAATGCATACTCTTTACCTATAAATAGGAAGCTTAAGATTCATTTTCCTTTGCTCATTCCTTCTCTTCTTCTCTCTATACGTTGGTGTTCTAACCGGTAATCACCCATACGATATTTTGTCTGAGCAATCAAAGAACCATCTAACGAATGCCAAAGTGCTGCCTGAATAAGGCTATACTTTGTTCACTTACGTTATGGTTCTGATCTCGTGACCATCGTTAGGTTTGAATTAGTTTTTCACTAATACGTATTCTACTCTTTAAACTAAATGTTTAACTATCGGAAAGCTCATAACTATAAACTTACTACCAAAATAGATGCTTAATTACCAGAAGATTCAGAAGTATAAGTAGATGCTTAACTATTGGAAGGCTTTGAATCAGGAGGCCTGTTAAATCAAGAACTATAGACCTGCAAGATGAGTCATTCTCGTTTATCAAATATTTTCAAAACCCTAAATGTTTTCAAGTTATATTTACAGTGATTAAGACTTTGTATTCTGAAATTACAGTTGGTATGTGAGGTTTTGTATACATTACTTGTTAATCTTTATTATTGGACAAAGGGTTAGCCAGTAGTGCTATGACCACAGTCACAGGAACTGTCACCAAGTGACAAGTAGTATGGGTAATTGAAAGATATAAACAAATGTAAAAACTTTTAATCCTGTAAATTACAATCTTGCGTCTTTTCATACGAATGATCTCACCGGTATTTCCTGCTGATAAAATGTTTTTAAACATGTTTCAAGTGGTTACTGAATAAGAGTTGTGATACGACACCAGAAGGCTTAAAGAAATGGCTTATTTTATCAATTAAAATTAAGAAACTTTGTATTGGGGTTTATCCTCTGTTAAAAGCTACCTTCGTAAAACATGGGTTTTATTCCCATTTGTTATAAATAAAATTCCGGTGTTTCTAAACTCTGATATTTTTCCTAACTCACGGTCGTGATGAAATTTCCATTGCAGTATTTTCAAAATAACCACCGGTACCACTTGATTGTTCACGGCTCCCGTCCAGGGTGCGGTTGGGGGTCATGACACCAAAGAACCAAGCAAGTTTTTTTTACAAGTATTGGGACTAACTGTGTAATTAGTGAAGCATTGGGACAAAGTCTGCAATTTTTGCAAACCACAGGCACCAACCAAGCATTTAACTCTTGAATAGCATATACTAACCCTTTGGAGTAAGCTGGAAATCCAGCTGATCCGCCACTCAAAAAAAGTAAAGTTCCCCAAAAAGTAAAGTCGTGATATGCCTAAAAGATGGTGATGCATTTTTACATTGATTGAAAACCATAGACCGAATATCAGGTGCGGTTTTGATATTACCAATATCCGATGTTGTTTGGTCAGAATCGACAGCCATGGCACTGTATTATTAGGACAATATTTGTTTGGTTAGTCAAGGTACCACTACCATTCCGATACCAAATATCAATTTGTTTATAAAAGTTATTAATCATTGCTAAGTTAAAATAAGTACCCACCCCCCCCCCCCCAAGAAGCTAGTGTCCACAACCCATAAAGACAAAAGCCCTCAAAACTTATGTCACAATGGGTAGTCCTTGGCCTTCTCATCCATGACTGATATGTAGGCGTCAGCTGTTAATACTTTTAGTGTTAATACTTTTAGTGTTATTAAGTCATTTTAGTTTATTAAAGTTTACTTACAAATTAAAGAAACTATTGCAATTCCATGAATCAATGAATCCATGAGTTCAAGAGTCACTTGGAACGGGTTTCAAGGGGGTCGCACCCCCTTGCTAGGGATTCGGGGGCAACGTTCCACACATAAACTTATGTCACTATAAGTTGTTATTGATTTGCATGGATAATGCGAAAGTTGCATGGAATTGGTCTTCCATGGTAATTGGTTAATTCTTATAGCTTACTATTAATCATCATTGATAACTAAGACCGCACCATTAGTATAAGTTACTGCTTAGCAATAGTAGCTGCAAACAATTTTAACTTAGATCGGTGGCAAATAAAATCAATAGTGAGTTACTACCATGTTAATCATCATTGATAACTAAGACCGCACCATTAGTAATAAGTTACTACTTAGCAATAGTAGATGCATACAATTTTAACTTAGGTCGGTGGTAAATAAGATCAATAGTGAGTTACTACCATGTTAATCATCATTGATAACTAAGATCGCACCATTAGTAATAAGTTACTACTTATCAATAGTAGATGCAAACAATTTTAACTTAGGTCGGTGGCAAATAAGATCAATAGTGAGTTACTACCATGAGTGGAAAATAAGTTATAAATGGTAAGATACTACTGGGCAATGCCAACTAAGTTTACACTAACTATCGAGCAGTAGTAACCGGTAATGTTGCATCCAACCTCTTGTACTATCAATATCGTTCGCTTTGCCCACAAGAAGCTCACAATATTTGTTTTACGAGTAGTAGGATGTTGAAAATGCTACCACAGATTGGATGTTACAGATAAAGTTTCTACCAAAGTCTTTATTGACGTAACTGCAAACGCTTGTTACCCCAACTATCATACTCTTTCACATAGATTTGTTACGTTTCATCCCTGTATAAACAAATTCAAGGGGTGAGGACCACCCACACATATATTGTTTTTACTATATTTATATCAAAGTGGAGTGTGAGGTGGAGGTTTGAAGGTGTAGTTGAGAAAATTATTTACCAAAATAGGTGATTTGAAAAATAATTACCAAAATGAGTGTTTTTATTTATTTATGTATTTTAACTAATCAATTTGTAATTCTTTACTTATTCTAGCTAATCTATTTGTCTTTCTTTTCTTTTTTATTGAGTTAACCTATTTATGTTTTGTTCATTATCTTCTTCATATGAGTTCTTTCTTTCTTCTTCATCAGTTTCTGTAGATCCAATGTAAAAAGCCAACCTATTGGAACCATTAAACAATTAACCGAACCGACCATGTAGTAAATGGTCCAGCTCTGGTTCTTAAAAATACAGCCCAGTCGGTTCTCGGTTCCACGCCGATTAGGTTTGATTCCGGCATTCCGATCCATGTGCTCACCTCAGTGTTTTGATTGAATCAGTTCTGGAACGGTCTTTCTCTAATTCATTCTGAAGAAAAAAAAAGAATAACAATTATTAACAAGTTGTAATGGTATACGATGATCTCATGCACAAATGGTTTTATCTAATGCATTCTTTGAAAACCTAAACTCCTTTAACATACGAAATATAAATGCTTTGATATTTTATATCTAACGCATTCTGTAAAATCAAATTGCAGTTGTTAGTAATCAACAAAATCAACGTGTTAAGCAACACAAATCAACTTGATTGAAAGAATTGTTAACTGTTAAAATAACTCATTCAGTTGGTATTATGTTTGTTATGTATGGTTATAATTCTGTTTGTGAGTTGTTGTCAGGTGTTGTTAAATGAAGGGCTTTCAAGTCAATTGAGGAAACTTAGTGGATCTGAATAAAAGGTTATTGTGGTCATGATTAAAAGAAAAGAAGCTCAGGGGTGCAAAGTGGAACATAACAAATATCTGGGTATAAGTTGGTGGAGTTGTTCTGTTGGCGTAATACCGACTCAATTATCACTCTCAGTTTCTCTCTCTTGTTTCTCTCTCTAGTTGTTAGGGTTTGAGATCTTGTTGATCTCTGTTTGAGAAGATCTGATTGAAGATCTGTTGTATTATCTGTATCGTTTCTATGTTTTGATCAACTGATAGTTCATCAGTTGATCTGTGTATTGTTGTTATCTGTTTCAGATCTTACTTTGGTAAGATCTAGGGTTTGGGGGTGTTTTTGGGTCGGATAATCAATAAAAGTTTTTTCACCGTTTTTGTCGCAATTTTTGTTGTTTGATTCTTGTTGTTGTTGTTCATAGATCTGTATAATTGTTTGTATTACAAATTTCTACATGGTATCAGAGCTAATTAGCTCTTGATCTGTGTTTTTCTGCTGCAAAACTAACTGGTATTTTGTTTGATTTAGGGTTATCTTGTCTCGTAAGGGTTCTGTGCTTGAAGCTAGGGTTTCATCGGTGTTTTTCTTGTTCTTGTTTTATCGATTGAAGGCTGTGTTGGTCTTTGTAATCGATTGTGGTTACAAAGCAAACTGACCAGTTTGTTGGTGTGGATCTTGTCTTCTGATCTGTTTATATAACCCAAGAAGGTTATAAAACAGATCTCTGCTAAGGAAGGAGTTAAACGCTTCTGTAAGTTAGGGTTTAATTTCTTTGTTAGTATTGGTTTTGATTAGTTGATGCCGGGGTAGTAAGGACCGGTTATACGTGTTCTTTATCTGGTTTGTTTTGTTTCATATAGCTTATTTGGCTCCTGAGTTAAGACATGTCCAGGCACTTTGAGTGATGAACCTGGAATCTTGCCCCTGACTCAGTTTCGCCTTAGGGTTTGTTGTGTGTACGATCTTCTTGATCTTATCTGTCTGTGATCGTCTGTTGTATTGTGTTTGTTTGATATATTCTATATTGTGTCAATATGAGCGATGTTGTTGGTACCTCTGCTACTCTTATAAGTAAGCTCGATATAGGTGATCCCCTGTTTCTTCACCCTAGTGATTCTAGTAATCTTACAATTGTCAGTATCAAACTTAAAGGGACTGAAAATTATAGGGTATGGTCTAGTGCTATGAAACTTGCCTTAGAGGCAAAAAATAAGTTTGGCTTTATAGATGGCAAATGTAAAAAACCTACTGATGATGCTGTGTTAAGTAGTCAACGGGATAGATGTAACTCAGTTGTGTTGACCTGGTTATTGAATTCTGTATCAGAGGAGTTGTATTTGGGTCAAGTTTTTTCTACTCTTGCTTCTGAGGTTTGGTCTGATTTAAAGGAAACTTATGACAAGGTAGATGGTTCTGTTGTATATGATTTATATAAACGTATTAATGGTATTTCTCAAAATGGAACATCTTTTTCTGAATATTATCATAAATTGAACACTATGTGGAAACAATTTGATTCCATGGTTCAGTTACCTACATGTTCATGTGATGCTGCAAAAGATTATAATGATTTTTCAACTCTTATTAAATTGATGCAGTTTCTTATGGGCTTGGATGATGTATACCAGCCTGTAAGAACAAGTTTACTAACAAGAGAACCTCTACCTACTGTCAAAATTGCCTTTTCTATTATTTCCAGAGAGGAGTCTCATATAAATAATAGTGCTAACTCAAAAGTTCAAAATGTTTCTTTTGTTTCAAAGTCTAATCAACAGTTTGACCCTAAGAAAAAATTGTTTAGAAAACCTAACCCAAATCTGAAATGTACTAATTGTAATATGCTAGGTCATACTGTGGACCGATGTTATGAATTAGTAGGTTATCCCCCAGGGTTTAAGAAAAGGTTGGTCAGGGAAGTAAAAAACACTTATTAGTATGTCAAATTTATCCTCTGGTTCTTCTTTGTCTCCCTTCTCTGCTGAACAGATTGCTAAACTTCTGAGCCTTGTGAGTGAGAAAACAAATTCTGATCCTCAAAGTTCTAATATGGGAGGTAAGTCTGATTGTGTGAATGGTGGTTTCATTTGTTGTTCTAGTAGTGTAAATTTTGGTTTTGACTTTAACTGGATTGTTGATTCAGGTGCTAATCAGCACATGGTTAATACTGATAAGAATATGTTTAATTGTATTGATGTATCTGAGTTTGAGTTGAGAGTTTCTCATCCTAATGGTACTAATGCTAAAGTGTCTAAGATTGGGAGCATTAAATTGGTTGATGGTGTTGTCTTAAATGATGTGTTTTATGTTCCTGAGTATGGTGTTAATTTGTTGTCTGTGTTCAAACTTGCCAAAGATAATAAAATTACTGTGGTATTTAATGAGAATACATGTGTGTTACAGGATTTGAAGTCAAAGAGAATCCTGGTGACTGGTAATCAGGATAATGGGTTGTATTTTGTTAATAAGAGTGCTAATTTTGTTGATCTGTCTTTTAATAGTATAAGTAACAGTAATCTTTGGCATAGTAGGCTAGGACACCCTGCAAGTCAAGTCCTAGCTGTTTTAAAAGATGACTTAGGTGTAAACAAAATTATTAATCAACCTTGTGAAATATGTCATAGGTCTAAACAGGTTAGAGAGTCCTTTCCTTTAAGTGATCATAGGACTAAACATGTTGGTGAGTTAATTCATTTAGATGTTTGGGGTCCTTATAAGGTTATTAGTAGGGATGGTTATAGGTATTTTCTAACTGTAGTAGATGATTATTCCAGGTCTGTTTGGTGCTATTTGCTGAAAAATAAAACTGAAGTTTTTAATAACATACAAGCCTTTAATGAGTTAGTGTTGACTCAGTTTAAAAAAAGGATTAAAGTTTTTCGAAGTGATAATGGTAGTGAGTTTATTAATAGTCAAATGAATGTTTTTTTGTAAAAACAAAGGTATCCTTCACCAAACTACCTGTGAATATACACCACAACAAAATGGTATTGTTGAAAGAAAACACAGACATCTTTTAAATACTGCTAGGGCTCTCATGTTTCAGGGTGGTCTTCCTCTTTGTTTCTAGTCTGATTGTATTTTAACTGCTGTGTATTTGATAAACAGGCTTCCTTCATCTGTGTTGTTAGGTAAAAGTCCTTATGAACGTATGTTTGAATTTAAACCCTCCTTGTCACATATTAGGAACTTTGGGTGTTTGTGTTTCAACACTATCTTAGATGATTCAGATAAGTTTTCCTTTATGCTGAAAAATGTGTTTTAATTGGTTACTCTAATACAAAAAAAGGTTATAAACTGTGGAGTTTAGATAATAAAAAAGAATTCTATTCTAGAGATGTAAAGTTTTATGAAACTGTGTTTCCTTTTAGGTCTAAACAGTTAAGTAATCAAGAAGAAGTTGTGGTTGAAAATCTGAATCACTTGATTTTTTTTTATAGTCTTGAAATATTAACATCTTCTGTTCCTATTACTCCCAATGATGAAGAGGGGAATACTGGTTCTCATGAGATTTCTTGTGATGATCAGCAGCCAGTCCCCTCTACATCTGCCACCGCTAGTAGTGTTGAAATAAGACAACATTCAGAAACTAGGGATGAGAGTAGTAGTGGAGGTGGATCTGGCAGGGCAGAGGTCACAGAAAGCTCAAATAATGAGACTATCCCATCTGAGGGAAATCAATTTGAACTTAGAAAGTCTAGTAGAGATGTTAGGTTACCAAAAAGGTTTGAGAACTTTGTTATGAATAGCAGGACTAAGTTTGACATTGAAAAAGTTGTTAATTATTCTTGTCTTTCTATTGATAATTTGTGCTTTGCTACCTCTCTGAATAAGACCATTGAACCTAGTAGTTTTGAGGAGGCTGCTGATGATCCTAGGTGGGTTGAGGCCATGAACAAGGAAATGGAAGCCTGTTCAGGAATAATACCTGGGTCTTGGCTGATCTTCCTGTTAATAGGAAAGCCATAGGTTCTAAGTGGGTCTTTAAAGTCAAGTACAAATCTAATGGTGAAGTTGAGAGATTCAAAGCTAGGTTAGTAGCAAAGGGGTTTAATCAAAGAGAAGGCCTTGACTTTGGAGAGACCTTCTCTCCTGTGATAAAAATGGTTACCATTAGATGTTTAATAACAATTGCTGTACAAAATAGTTGGCCAATGTACCAACTGGATGTTGATAATGCTTTTTTGTATGGGAAAATTGATGAGGATGTTTATATGAAACTTCCCCCATGTTATTATTCAAATAATGAAACCAAAGTGTGTAAGCTTGTTAAATCTTTGTATGGGCTTAAACAAGCCCCTAGAAAATGGAATTAAAAGTTAACAAGTGTGTTAATTGAAATTGGTTTTGTTCAGAGTAGGTGTGATCATTCTCTGTTTGTTTTATGTAAAAGCTCTGTGTTTATGGTGTTACTTGTGTATGTAGATGATATCGTTGTTACTGGAAATTCTAAATCTGAGATTGATAGAGTAAAAAAATTGTTAAGTGATAGTTTTAAAGGATTTATGAATTTTAAAGTATTTTCTTGGTATTGAAGTATTATATGATAAAAATAATGTGTGTCTAAGTCAGAGAAAATACTGCTTAGAGTTGTTAAGTGAGTTTGGGTATTTGGGATGTAAACCAATAAGTACACCTATTGAACAAAGTTATGTTGTGACATCTAAAGTTGGAAAAAACCAACAGGACTTAAAAAATGTAACTGGCTTTCAAAAATTGATAGAAAAACTAATATACATGTCTTTAACTAGACCAGATATTAGTTATGTTGTTCAATTTCTCAGCCAGTTCATGCATAAACCAACTGATGTTCACTTGAGTATTGCACTAAGATTACTAAGGTATTTAAAACAAAGTCTAGGTAAAGGGCTTTGGTTCACAAAATCTGACAAGTTAAACTTGTCAGGGTATGCAGATTCTGACTGGGCAAAGTGTTTGTCCACCAGAAAATCTGTAACTGGGTTTTGTATATTCTTAGGAGAATGTCTTGTTTCTTGGAAAAGCAAGAAACAAAGTACAGTCTCTAGATCAACTGCAGAAGCAGAGTATCGTGCAATGTGTTCTGCTACTTGTGAGTTGATATAGTTAAAAAACTTGTTAAAAGAATTAGATGTTGTGTGCCAGTTACCTGTTGATTTATACTGTGACAGTCAAGCTACTATATCTATAGCAGCTAATCCTGTCTTTCACGAGAGGACAAAGCACTTTGAGCTTGATTTACATTTATTAAGGGAAAAAGTTGTAAATGGAGTGATTAATACTGTTAAAATTGATTCTGAGAATCAATTGGCAGATTTGTTTACAAAAGGTTTGGGATTTGTTCAACATCAAGAGTTTTGTAATAAAATTGGTCTGGTTGACATGTTCTCCTAATTGAATGAAGGGGGGATGTTAAAATAACTCATTCAGTTGGTATTATGTTTGTTATGTATGGTTATAATTCTGTTTGTGAGTTGTTGTCAGGTGTTGTTAAATGAAGGGCTTTCAAGTCAATTGAGGAAACTTAGTGGATCTGAATGAAAGGTTATTGTGGTCGTGATTAAAAGTTAAGAAGCTCAGGGGTGCAAAGTGGAACATAACAAATATCTGGGTATAAGTTGGTGGAGTTGTTCTGTTGGCGTAATACCGACTCAATTATCACTCTCAGTTTCTCTCTCTTGTTTTTCTCTCTAGTTGTTAGGGTTTGAGATCTTGTTGATCTCTGTTTGAGAAGATCTGATTGAAGATCTGTTGTATTATCTGTATCGTTTCTATGTTTTGATCAACTGATAGTTCATCGGTTGATCTGTGTATTGTTGTTATCTGTTTCAGATCTTACTTTGGTAAGATCTAGGGTTTGGGGTGTTTTTTGGGTCGGATAATCAATAAAAGTTTTGGTCACCGTTTTTGTCGCTATTTTTGTTGTTTGATTCTTATTGTTGTTGTTCATAAATCTGTATAATTGTTTGTATTACAAATTTCTACATTAACCACACCAACAATAAAAGGATCGTGGAGATAAACGAATCAATACATATTCGTTCAAGAAATCGTTAAAATCGTTGAACCGAAAAACGAACAACACAAAATACAACACCCGACAGAATCAAGAATTTTGATGAAAATCGCCATGGTGAGAATCGCCCAGACAAGAATGATTGATGAAAATCACCTATGGTGGCAACCAGAAAGTCGTTGAGGAAAGGACCAGTTGGTTTTACCTATTGTTTATTTTCAAACTAAAGAATTGGTTAATTTCACCCATTTTGGTAATTATTTTTCAAATCATCCATTTTGGTAAATAATTTTCTCAACAACGCCTATTTGGGAAAAAAACTCAGGTTTGGAATGATGTGATGTGCTGAGGTAGCGGATTTGAAACAAAATATGGTTACGATTTGAGAAGATAATTAGGCAGGAAACTTTGATTTGAAGTGAAATAAACAACTCGATTTCAAGAGGGACAATGTCTCTAATTACACAATAATTTAATGATGAAAAACAAGAATGAAGAATATTAAAAACCTACTTTAATAGCCCATGAAATTTAGAAACTGTACCTAAAAGTAGGAATATATGAGTTTGGTATCGGTACTCGTACTGGTTCGGAACCGATATTTGTATGTAAAATTCGGTAAAATGAAAAAATTTTGATACGTAAAATTCGATACTAGTATTAAGTACCAATTACCCATTCCTAGCTGAAAGTAGGCATAGGAAAGGAACAGGTCTTCACCCTTTCATTTTCCCACTAATAATAGGCATACTAACTTCTCCTCACTCTTCCAATTTAGTGCTAACTCATACCATATGGATCCAGCTTATGCCCAAAAACAGAATTTAGCTTTTTCATATGGGCAGTCGTGGCCCGTTTCCTTCTCCTCACATATACTTTAATTAGGCCTTTATCGTAATAATACCAAATACAATAGCAAATTGTATTACTTACATTTCAATTGTTTCCTACTTTTTAGAGTTGAGTGGATGGTTGGTCCTTAAATTTTAGTATTAAAAATAAAAATAAATAAATTAGTTACACAAATACCCACCCTCTCTTTTCCATTTTTCTCCCTCAACCTGCAACTTCTCCACGACCATCACACACACTCTCTCTCTCCACCAAAAACCACCATCCTTCACCACTACCATTACCATTCACTACAACCACCGCCATTTTGCCCAAACCACCACCATCGCCATTATGCCAAACCACCACCATCATTATGCCCAGACCACCCCCTACCAAAACCACCACCACCACCTTCTCTCTACACACACGAACACCACCATTCACCCTCCCCTGTCGAGGGCTGGAACCATGGAACAAAACCCCCTCACTGTCACTGACATGAAAGCTACAATGCAGCACCACCCCATCCTACAACATGAACACCACTGCCTTGTATCACCATCCCACCCCATAACCTGAACAGAACCGCTTGTATCACCACCTACCCCACAACCTGAATGGCTTGCGATTTCCGATTATGGGATTTTGATTTGAGATCGATGGCATGGGGGTGAGGTGGTTTTAGCCGGATGAAGGTGGTGATTTTGGGGTTTTCATTTGATCTCGATGGCTTGGGGGTCGACAGGTTAAGCCAAACCGAGGTGGTGGTGACTTGGTTTGAGCCGGAGGTGAGGTGGTGGTGATGGTTGTATGGTGTGCAATGGGGAAAGAGAAATAAAGGGTTGGGTGGGGTTTTGCAGGTTGACTTGAGAAAAAGTAGGGGTTGGGATACGGGCCCACGTGAATTTAATATTACAATTTCTAGGTGAATAAGTAATTTCACATGTGTTTAACTGAAAACTTAATAATATTATCTATTAAGGACCATCCGTGTAATATTTTTACAACCATCAGAAATATGGGTGTGCAGAAAACAACTTAACCGACTCACAACCGATTTAACCAACAAAACCAAACCCAAAAATAGAACCAAATAAAAAAAACGGTTGGTCGGTCAATGTTTTT
>CAMTDV010000554.1:0-17630 GCA_947069175.1 Scalesia atractyloides | reverse complement strand
GTTGTTTCGGTTCCGTTTGGTGTTCGGTCAAACTGGTCAACTTGGTCAACGAAAGTCAAACCTGGTCAAACAGTCAAACGCCAGTCAGATTCGATGTTGGGGGCCAAGTTCAGTCAATGCTTTAGTCAACTCAATCAAAACACGTCACGGTATACTTTTAACGCCGCAAGTTTTTATGTTATTATTTATATTTTTGTATTTAATTAGTGTTATAATCACGTAACCGAACCTTATAAAAATTGTAGACATAATTATATAATTGTTTCGTTATTATTGCGTTTTGAAAACATTTAATCGACAACTAGATTGTCGGGATCGTCCAAAAACAAGGGGAAACTCTGCCCAATTTTTGACAAAGTATTTATATTTATTTAATTATGTTGTTCGACAAAATATATTATACACGATACTTTATTCGACAAAATATATTATACATGACACTTTATCGACAAAATGTATATACTTATTTAATTTCATATCTTTCGACATGAAATATATATATATAATTAGTACGCTTATCGAAGAAACGTATCTACTTAAATATACCGAGCGACAAGATATATATTTTTACTTATTAGACTTTTTCGACAACATATATGTGAGTATACATTACACGTTTTGACAAAACATATAAATATATCTAAAACTACACTTCCGGCAATATATATATATTTTCACTTTATGCTTTTCGACAAAACACATTTATTCATTACACCGTTCAACAACATATTTATTTTAATATTCCTTTCGTCAAAGTATATATCTATTTAACGACAAGATATACTCATATTATTCCTTCCGGCAAAATAAATATATATTATATACTTTTCGAAAATTAAACTTCTCTAACGGCAATATATATATATTACGTGTTTCCGACAAACAATATATATTTATCTATTATTCTTTTCGTTAAAAAAAATACATATGTGTCTATTATCCCGTTTCGTCAAAATATGCTTTTATCTACTTTCTTTTCGCCAAAAATATATATATTTATTGTATTATTTTGATAACACTTTTACGGCACTTTTGACGAATTTAACTTTAGAGTCGTTACATAAATTCCGTGCTAAACGTACACGTATCTTCAACTCCGATTCGATTATTCATCCATGTTCGTTGTCATTTAAGGTGGCATTGGTGTCCCTTTCTCCCACCATCAACTCGTCGTGGAATTTCCAAAGAAGACTTAGCAATTCTGTGAGTACACTCGACCCACATTTGTTTTATATCACTTTTTGGGTGTAACATGTTTCCATATACAAAATCACAAACACTTAAACTTTATGAAACGCACAAACAATCCTATACACATGACTACTTGAATCGTATACTTGTTGCTTGTCTGGGGATAAACGTTGTGCTATGCTTTAGTCATTAACTATTTTTAGCCTTGTTTGACATGCTTAGCGCTATAGGAATTCACGCATCCACCTCCATCGCTTAACACGTGAGGTCATGTTAAAACATCGTGATTGCGTTACGGGTTTGATTATTAGCATTGCATGCCTTGATACTGCTCTTGTATAGATTTAGTTGCCATGAGGATTGTTAAAACTTTAATTCGTATACGTATGCTATGCTTAAACTTGTGTACTCGCCTTTGCTTTTGCATTGACTTTATTTTAAGACATGTTACAGGTTGAAGGAGATGACGCTATGAAAACAATATGGGCAAGGACTAGATACACACAAATTAGACGTTAGGTTTAATGTCGACGTATCAATTTTGTTATAACTTTGCAAATGTTAGATTGTTCTTTGTTTTGTTACATTGATTTATTTGACAATTCTTATGAAATGAAATATGGTTATAATTAATTATTGTCACTTAATAATGTTGTGAGCAATGAGCAATCTCGTTTTCGTCTCATCCATGTTTCCGCCATCGGTTGGGGTGTTACAGATTGGTATCAGAGCCATAACTATAGGGAATTAGGTAGATTGCTACGCTTTTGACCTAGTCTATAGTTAAGTACCATACTTGACCATACGTGATTCACATGCTAATTTCTTAAAACGTCTCTTATATGTTAAATTTATGAAATGCTTTACGTGTTCATACTCGTTACATTATTTCAATCACACGCCTTCCCTAATGCATTTTACTCGATTATACTAAACTCGAAAACACTCGTATTACACAAGTGAGACGACTTCACCAAAATAGGCGTGATATCCACAATTTGGTGAACGATTCTCATTACGCTTATTCCTTATTTTTTTTTTTACGAAGTTACACCATCAAGTTAGGAGTGACATCCACACCTTGATGGAAAACTTCCCATTCAAACTCTAGTGGACTCTCGTCAAGGTGTCGAAATTAATTTTGACCCGAAGAGTGCCAACCACACTTAGGGTACGAAATCGTCAAGTTAGGGGTGAAACCCGCACCTTGTCGATTAAGTCCCATTCCTCGATTTTCAATCTCGCCAAAGTTTGATTTCCCAATCGATTAGAGACGTGTAATAACTGGAAGGGTAAAATGCCGTTAATCGCTTCTCGACGAGAGTGTTTTACCTATAGGCCAAAGCACGTTTCTCTAATTTGAAAGGATCTTCGATTCACTTTGGAATAGTCGACGTTTCTCTACCCGAAACAGTCTACTGTTTTCTGAGACTCTCTTTTATACCATTTCAATTTATGCATGACTTTTTATGTACTTGTTACCCCTTTCTTTCAAGTTTCTAATTTATTTTAAGGTTTTTACGCAATTCATATTCAACCTTTCATCCACTTATACCTTATTTGCATACATGATTTCAAAACGTCATCAACTAGTCTTATATTTCTCGGAAAGTCCGAAATGGAGACCGTCGTCGAGATAGGAGTGAATTCCTTACCTAGACGATCAAACTTCGTTTCCTTCCTCCTTAAAACGACCTCACCAACGGATTAGGGGTGATTCCCATATCTCGGTGATCGTTACCAACCCTCTTCTTGGAGACTTTATTACACAAACCACATGTTTAAATTGCATACCTAAATGTTTTACCATGTTGTCAAAATTCTTACTTAGACGAATTTCAAAACGTACTATTTTATCAAACGTATTTCCCATCCGGTAATCTATTTCATATAAATCCCACACGCATATACTTGGTCACCACATGAAACGTTTTGTTTTACGATTTTCAAAGCTCGACAGAATGCTACCTACCAACTTAATCGGTCTAACAAATACCTTGCCCACAAATCTTATGTTTAACTTAATCACTAAAACACACGCTCACGCAATAACTTTATGTTAAAATTTTCATTGTAAAAAAAAAAAAAAAAAAAAAAAAAAGTCAAACCAATATCTTATAGGCATTATGGGATCTTGTACTAAAGGTGTGTTTGGGATTGTTCTTGCAACCTAATATTTTTTTTGTGTTTGGAGGCGCAAATATTAAATAAATAAATAAATAAAAATCTATTTTAGTGTTTGGAAATAAAAAAAAATAAATAAATAAATAAATAAATAAAAAAACTGATTTGTTTTACTTATTTTAGAGATCAAAGCTCATCTATTTACAACTCTATATGTACATGTATATATATATTTTTCAAACACTCAAATAGTTGATTACCTGATTATTGTGATATCAAATAACATAATCAAATCCAAACACTATCTTCCTACAGTATGTTTTGTTACAACTAATTATCTGATTTTGATTATTCAGAACGCATAATCTATTTTCAAAACTCAACCCAAACACCCTCAAAATCTCTCATCGCGATTAAGAAAACATTTTGCTAAACGTTTTTCAACGGTCATTAAATCAATTAACACGGATTTCCTTCAAGGTCAACGTTTCCAAGCACCACTAAATTTCAAATCTTTTAATCCTTTGAAAACAATGCGAACTTACTATTTTAATACCTTATCATACACCTCCCGAAATGTCACGTAAGTTTCAAAACACGTGGGCAAGAAAACTTTATGAGGACCAACCATTTTCGACCTACTTAAATTCTTTTAAAACAAATGGTAGCACTCCCGTCCTTTACAAAATACGTAACCATAACGAATAAGTACTTTATATTCCTTATATTCACACACTAGATCCTATATTCTAAGTTAAACTTAAGCCTATTTTAGAAGCGATAACCTCAAAGTTTTGCTCAAACAACAATACATGCGTATCCTCGTACATGGTTTAGTCAACTGTTGCATGACATTTTAAACGTATCATTCGTTTTACATACCCTAATTTCTCGACTATTTTATGTAAATAAATTGTAGCATTCAATTCATATCATACGCACCATTATCGTCTGTTACACTTGTTGACGTTCATAATTATACACATATTCATGTTCATGAAAATAACGTGTCATTTTTCATGCTTATTATAACACCTAATGGCATACCTCCCAACATCGTCCGTGGACAGGAGAGATTCCTGGCTCGTAAGTATGCCCTACCTCTAAAATCACCAACGCGTTTTGGCTTAATGCTAGTGGATGAGAGGAGAACTCCACAGTTAAGCGTGCTCAAGTGGGAGTAGTACTAGGATGTGTGACCTCCTGGGAAGTCTCCACCAGGGCAACCAAAAACAAAGTCGTGAGTTCCTGGATGGGCCACCCATCAAGGGCAAAGCGGACAATATTGGTGATAACGAGGGGCAGGGGTGTTACAGGGGTATTACACTTATACTTATCATCACATTCATGCATATACGTCTTATATCCATGCTTATACTTATTTCCATACTTATGCTTATACTCATACACATACCTATACTTGTACTCGTATTCATATTCGTGCCTATGCGCGAGCGAAACCCGAGGGATTCGCTTACGTGGGCCACAAGCTATTTGCACGCAAACATGCTACGCACTACATTCTTACACGCACGCAAACTTATTTTCAGAATTTATGTACACCTTTATTCATGCGCTGTTAGTACAAGCTATGCGGATCATGTGATGATCGGTATAATCGCGGGTGCACACGGGATTATAGCGATAAGCGCATGAGAACCATAGAGTGTACTACCGCGTATGGTAACACACGGAACGTAACATTGCATCGAGTAACGAAACGGTCGCAACGTGGTCAAAACATGGTGGATACGCCGCTGGTGCTTCCTATACATAAGTGTTTTCACCATGCTGCCAAACTTTCGTAATACGTGCCATGAGAAATTCGGTGATTTACAGACCATAATAGACCTAACACGCCAGCTTTAAACAACTCACAACTGCATTGCTAAGTGCGCGCTACCCGATTATCCACGACGAGTCTTAACCCTAACGTAACATTTTCGTTTGTTCGTATACATATGCCATCCTTACACGAGTATTCGTTGATCGAATCAATCGTCCGCTCTTATGCCTCCGTTACTCCCGTTAACCTTGTCTTTTTATGCAACCTCGTTTACAATCAATTGTATAAGCATTCAAACCCTAAATGCCATCTTACTCTAAAGTTATCTCCCATTCTCGTGGATAGCAACACGCTTGATTGGCCGCTACCTCGATAACTAGCTGATTTTAAATACCTAATCTTCTCGTTTTCCATCATAAGCAACTCTCAACAAAACCGAGATTTATTAACGCTCTTCAAGGTCGATAGAACTTTCTAACAACCTACGGTTCGACCACACTCACCATTAAACTGCATACCACTTCTACGAGAGCTTTTCTGCTTAGATGGCATATCATTTGAGTTATTCAAAACTCGTTTAAACCGCTCTCCTATACGCATACTTACGCGCTTTACTTACGCTTGATGGCTTTAATCTTTCTAGTCAAGCGACTTCTTCTTGCAAACCTAACTCTTCGTTCTCTAAACTCCATGCTTACCCTAACGTATCCAGAACTTCAAGTCTTGACCGTTAACCCTCAATTCCTTAACCAATTCCTTTTAAGTCTTCCTCTTGAATAAATTTCGGGACGAAATTTCCTACAGGAGGGGAGACTGTAACGCATCGTATTTTTATTATTTTTCTAGATGATATAATAATAATAATAATAATAAATAATAACAATAATAATAAACAAAATAAATTCGACGTTTTATGAAGCTTGTACTTGAAATCGGATCTCGTCGGTACGTTCGGGCCACTCAAAAACGTTAGATCGGGTTAACAGGCCTTGGCCCAACACACCACCTAAACCTAACTAAACCCTAAACCTAATTTCAAATAAATAATCACCACCCTCACACACACTACACCCTCATCTCCCTGCCCCCTTCTCCTCTGCAACCGCACACACACTCACACGCTCATCTTCCTGCCCCCCCTTTTCACTCTACAGCCACACCCACTCACTCCTCCCTCTCCCCACTCTCGCGCGGACAAACGAACAGCGACCACCATCATCGGTGGTGGCGCTCGGTGACGGCGGTAGGACCACCACCGCAGCGGCAGTGTGGTGGGTGGCGTTCTGTGGCGGTTGCGGCCAAGAGACGATGGTTACGGGCGGTGGCAGCGGCGACGACAAAGACGTCAGTTCTGCCATTCTTTTCCGGTGAATTCAAATCCTTTTTCGGCTCACGCTTCAGTCTCGGTTGGGTCTCCATTCAGATTCGGGTTCGGATCGAACCGGGTCAGCTTTGGTGTTCACTCAGCAGCAGCGGCGGCGGCAGGAATTCCGGTTTCAGTCACTCTCGGTTCGATTCTCTCAATCTCAGTTCAGGTTTCGGTTTCTTGGTTCAGGTTTTGTTTGTTTATATTTCGATTCAAGTTCAGTGATTGTTGTTTCAGATTCGGTTCGGTCTCGGCTCGGATTTTAGTTCATGTTTGGCTCGGGTTTCGGTCAAGAACAGTCAACCGACTTAGTTGGGCGTCCCGGTCAACTCAGTCAACTGCCGGTCAACTCGGGTCAGCTCCGGGTCGAATCTCGGTTCAGTCAAGATCACGGCTCATGTTCAGCGGGTTCGGGTCTCGGTGCAGAGGTTCGGGTCAGCAGTGAGTCAGTGAAAGTCTTAGTTCGATTTCGGGTCTCGTTTGGTGTTCGGTCAAACCTGGTCAACTTGGTCAACGAAAGTCAAACCTGGTCAAACAGTCAACGCCAGTCAGATTCGATGTTCGGGGCCAAGTTCAGTCAATGCTTTAGTCAACTCAATCAAAACACGTCACGGTATACTTTTAACGCCGCAAGTTTTTATGTTATTATTTATATTGTTTTGTATTTAATTAGTGTTATAATCACGTAACCGAACCTTATAAAAATTGTAGACATAATTATATAATTGTTTCGTTATTATTGCGTTTTGAAAACATTTAATCGACAACTAGATTGTCGGGATCGTCCAAAAACAAGGGGAAACTCTGCCCAATTTTTGACAAAGTATTATATTTATTTAATTATGTTGTTCGACAAAATATATTATACACGATACTTTATTCGACAAAATATATTATACATGACACTTTATCGACAAAATGTATATACTTATTTAATCATATCTTTCGACATGAAATATATATATATATTAGTACGCTTATCGAAGAAACGTATCTACTTAAATATACCGAGCGACAAGATATATATTTTTACTTATTAGACTTTTTCGACAACATATATGTGAGTATACATTACACGTTTTGACAAAACATATAAATATATCTAAAACTACACTTCCGGCAATATATATATATTTTCACTTTATGCTTTTCGACAAAACACATTTATTCATTACACCGTTCAACAACATATTTATTTAATATTCCTTTCGTCAAAGTATATATCTATTTAACGACAAGATATACTCATATTATTCCTTCCGGCAAAATAAATATATATTATATACTTTTCGAAAATTAAACTTCTCTAACGGCAATATATATATATATTACGTGTTTCCGACAAACAATATATATTTATCTATTATTCTTTTCGTTAAAAAAAATACATATGTGTCTATTATCCCGTTTCGTCAAAATATGCTTTTATCTACTTTCTTTTCGCCAAAAATATATATATTTATTGTATTATTTTGATAACACTTTTACGGCACTTTTGACGAATTTAACTTTAGAGTCGTTACATAAATTCCGTGCTAAACGTACACGTATCTTCAACTCCGATTCGATTATTCATCCATGTTCGTTGTCATTTAAGGTGGCATTGGTGTCCCTTTCTCCCACCCATCAACTCGTCGTGGAATTTCCAAAGAAGACTTAGCAATTCTGTGAGTACACTCGACCCACATTTGTTTTATATCACTTTTTGGGTGTAACATGTTTCCATATACAAAATCACAAACACTTAAACTTTATGAAACGCACAAACAATCCTATACACATGACTACTTGAATCGTATACTTGTTGCTTGTCTGGGGATAAACGTTGTGCTATGCTTTAGTCATTAACTATTTTTAGCCTTGTTTGACATGCTTAGCGCTATAGGAATTCACGCATCCACCTCCATCGCTTAACACGTGAGGTCATGTTAAAACATCGTGATTGCGTTACGGGTTTGATTATTAGCATTGCATGCCTTGATACTGCTCTTGTATAGATTTAGTTGCCATGAGGATTGTTAAAACTTTATCGTATACGTATGCTATGCTTAAACTTGTGTACTCGCCTTTGCTTTTGCATTGACTTTATTTTAAAGACATGTTACAGGTTGAAGGAGATGACGCTATGAAAACAATATAGCAAGGACTAGATACACACAAATTAGACGTTAGGTTTAATGTCGACGTATCAATTTTGTTATAACTTTGCAAATGTTAGATTGTTCTTTGTTTTGTTACATTGATGTATTTGACAATTCTTATGAAATGAAATATGGTATAATTAATTATTGTCACTTAATAATGTTGTGAGCAATGAGCAATCTCGTTTTCGTCTCATCCGATGTTTCCGCCATCGGTTGGGGTGTTACAGATTGGTATCAGAGCCATAACTATAGGGAATTAGGTAGATTGCTACGCTTTTGACCTAGTCTATAGTTAAGTACCATACTTGACCATACGTGATTCACATGCTAATTTCTTAAAACGTCTCTTATATGTTAAATTTATGAAATGCTTTACGTGTTCATACTCGTTACATTATTTCAATCATACGCCTTCCCTAATGCATTTTACTCGATTATACTAAACTCGAAAACACTCGTATTACACAAGTGAGACGACTTCACCAAAATAGGCGTGATATCCACAATTTGGTGAACGATTCTCATTACGCTTATTCCTTATTTTTTTTTTACGAAGTTACACCATCAAGTTAGGAGTGACATCCACACCTTGATGGAAAACTTCCCATTCAAACTCTAGTGGACTCTCGTCAAGGTGTCGAAATTAATTTTGACCCGAAGAGTGCCAACCACACTTAGGGTACGAAATCGTCAAGTTAGGGGTGAAACCCGCACCTTGTCGATTAAGTCCCATTCCTCGATTTTCAATCTCGCCAAAGTTTTCGATTTCCCAATCGATTAGAGACGTGTAATAACTGGAAGGGTAAAATGCCGTTAATCGCTTCTCGACGAGAGTGTTTTACCTATAGGCCAAAGCACGTTTCTCTAATTTGAAAGGATCTTCGATTCACTTTGGAATAGTCGACGTTTCTCTACCCGAAACAGTCTACTGTTTTCTGAGACTCTCTTTTATACCATTTCAATTTATGCATGACTTTTTATGTACTTGTTACCCTTTCTTTCAAGTTTCTAATTTATTTTAAGGTTTTTACGCAATTCATATTCAACCTTTTCATCCACTTATACCTTATTTGCATACATGATTTCAAAACGTCATCAACTAGTCTTATATTTCTCGGAAAGTCCGAAATGGAGACCGTCGTCGAGATAGGAGTGAATTCCTTACCTAGACGATCAAACTTCGTTTCCTTCCTTCCTTAAAACGACCTCACCAACGGATTAGGGGTGATTCCCATATCTCGGTGATCGTTACCAACCCTCCTTCTTGGAGACTTTATTACACAAACCACATGTTTAAATTGCATACCTAAATTTTTACCATGTTGTCAAAATTCTTACTTAGACGAATTTCAAAACGTACTATTTTATCAAACGTATTTCCCATCCGGTAATCTATTTCATATAAATCCCACACGCATATACTTGGTCACCACATGAAACGTTTTGTTTTACGATTTTCAAAGCTCGACAGAATGCTACCTACCAACTTAATCGGTCTAACAAATACCTTGCCCACAAATCTTATGTTTAACTTAATCACTAAAACACGCTCACGCAATAACTTTATGTTAAAAATTTTCATTGTAAAAAAAAAAAAAAAAAAAAAAAAGTCAAACCAATATCTTATAGGCATTATGGGATCATTGTACTAAAGGTGTGTTTGGGATTGTTCTTGCAACCTAATATTTTGTTTTGTGTTTGGAGGCGCAAATATTAAATAAATAAATAAATAAAAATCTATTTTAGTGTTTGGAAATAAAAAAAAAAAAAAAAATAAATAAATAAAAAAACTGATTTGTTTTACTTATTTTAGAGATCAAAGCTCATCTATTTACAACTCTATATGTACATGTATATATATTATTTTTCAAACACTCAAATAGTTGATTTCCTGATTATTGTGATATCAAATAACATAATCAAATCCAAACACTATCTTCCTACAGTATGTTTTGTTACAACTAATTATCTGATTTTGATTATTCAGAACGCATAATCTATTTTCAAAACTCAACCCAAACACCCTCAAATCTCTCATCGCGATTAAGAAAACATTTTGCTAAACGTTTTTTCAACGGTCGTTAAATCAATTAACACGGATTTCCTCTCAAGGGTCAACGTTTCCCAAGCACCACTAAATTTCAAATCTTTTAATCCTTTGAAAACAATGCGAACTTACTATTTTAATACCTTATCATACACCTCCCGAAATGTCACGTAAGTTTCAAAACACGTGGGCAAGAAAACTTTATGAGGACCAACCATTTTCGACCTACTTAAATTCTTTTAAAACAAATGGTAGCACTCCCGTCCTTTACAAAATACGTAACACATAAACGATAAGTACTTATATTCCTTATATTCACACACTAGATCCTATATTCTAAGTTAAACTTAAGCCTATTTTAGAAGCGATAACCTCAAGGTTTTGCTCAAACAACAATACATGCGTATCCTCGTACATGGTTTAGTCAACTGTTGCATGACATTTTAAACGTATCATTCGTTTTACATACCCTAATTTCTCGACTATTTTATGTAAATAAATTAGTAGCATTCAATTCATATCATACGCACCATTATCGTCTGTTACACTTGTTGACGTTCATAATTATACACATATTCATGTTCATGAAAATAACGTGTCATTTTTCATGCTTATTATAACACCTAATGGCATACCTCCCAACATCGTCCGTGGACAGGAGAGATTCCTGGCTCGTAAGTGATGCCCTACCTCTAAAATCACCAACGCGTTTTGGGCTTAATGCTAGTGGATGAGAGGAGAACTCCACAGTTAAGCGTGCTCAAGTGGGAGTAGTACTAGGATGTGTGACCTCCTGGGAAGTCTCCACCAGGGCAACCAAAAACAAAGTCGTGAGTTCCTGGATGGGCCACCCATCAAGGGCAAAGCGGACAATATTGGTGATAACGAGGGGCAGGGGTGTTACAGGGGTATTACACTTATACTTATCATCACATTCATGCATATACGTCTTATATCCATGCTTATACTTATTTCCATACTTATGCTTATACTCATACACATACCTATACTTGTACTCGTATTCATATTCGTGCCTATGCGCGAGCGAAACCCGAGGGATTCGCTTACGTGGGCCACAAGCTATTTGCACGCAAACATGCATACGCACTACATTCTTACACGCACGCAACTTATTTTCAGAATTTATGTACACCTTTATTCATGCGCTGTTAGTACAAGCTATGCGGATCATGTGATGATCGGTATAATCGCGGGTGCACACGGGATTATAGCGATAAGCGCATGAGAACCATAGAGTGTACTACCGCGTATGGTAACACACGGAACGTAACATTGCATGAGTAACAAACGGTCGAACGTGGTCAAAACATGGTGGATACGCCGCTGGTGCTTCCTATACATAAGTG
Source organism: Scalesia atractyloides (assembly GCA_947069175.1). Lineage (NCBI taxonomy): Eukaryota > Viridiplantae > Streptophyta > Magnoliopsida > Asterales > Asteraceae > Scalesia > Scalesia atractyloides. The sequence goes on along the minus strand of CAMTDV010000554.1, from coordinate 5,605 downwards.
TTTTCACCATGCTGCCAAACTTTCGTAATACGTGCCATGAGAAATTCGGTGATTTACAGACCATAATATGACCTAACACGCCAGCTTTAAACAACTCACAACTGCATTGCTAAGTGCGCGCTACCCGATTATCCACGACGAGTCTTAACCCTAACGTAACATTTTCGTTTGTTCGTATACATATGCCATCCTTACACGAGTATTCGTTGATCGAATCAATCGTCCGCTCTTATGCCTCCGTTACTCCCGTTAACCTTGTCTTTTTATAGCAACCTCGTTTACAATCAATTGTATAAGCATTCAAACCCTAAATGCCATTCTTACTCTAAAGTTATCTCCCATTCTCGTGATAGCAACACGCTTGATTGGCCGCTACCTCGATAACTAGCTGATTTTAAATACCTAATCTTCTCGTTTTCCATCATCAACAACTCTCAACAAAACCGAGATTTATTAACGCTCTTCAAGGTCGATAGAACTTTCTAACAACCTACGGTTCGACCACACTCACCATTAACTGCATACCACTTCTCACGAGAGCTTTTCGGCTTAGATGGCATATCATTTGAGTTATTCAAAGCTCGTTTAAACCGCTCTCCTATACGCATACTTACGCGCTTTACTTACGCTTGATGGCTTTAATCTTCTAGTCAACAACTTCTTCTTGCAAACCTAACTCTTCGTTGCTCTAAACTCCATGCTTACCTCACGTATCCAGAACTTCAAGTCTTGACCGTTAACCCTCAATTCCTTAACCAATTCCTTTTAAGTCTTCCTCTTGAATAAATTTCGGGACGAAATTTCCTAAGGAGGGGAGACTGTAACGCATCGTATTTTTATTATTTTCTAGATGATAATAATAATAATAATAATAATAATAATAACAATAATAATAAACAAAATAAATTCGACGTTTTATGAAGCTTGTACTTGAAATCGGATCTCGTCGGTACGTTCGGGCCACTCAAAACGTTAGATCGGGTTAACAGGCCTTGGCCCAACACACCACCTAAACCTAACTAAACCCTAAACCTAATTACAATAAATAATCCCACCCTCACACACCTACACCTCATCTCCTCTCCCTTCCCTCTGCAACCGCACACACACTCACACAGCTCATCTTCTGCCCTCCTTTCACCTCTACAGCTCACCCCACTCACTCCTCCCTCTCCCCCCTCTCGCGCCGGACAAGAACAGCGACCACCATTCGTGGGCGCTCGTGACGGCGGTAGGACACACGCAGCGGCGTGTGGTGGGTGGCGTTCACTGTGGCGGTTGCGGCCAAGAACGATGGTTACGGCGTAGGGCATGCGCGCGGACGACAAAGACGACAGTTCTGCCTATTCTTTTCGGTGAATTCAAATCCTTTTTCGGCTCACGCTTCAGTCTCGGTTTGGGTCTCCATTCAGATTCGGAGTTCGGATCGAACCCGGGTCAGCTTTGGTGTTCACTCCAGCAGGCGGCATGGCGGCGGAGGAATTCGGTTTTTCAGTTCATCTGGTTCGATTCTCTCAATCTCAGTTCCCGGTTTCGGTTTCTTGGTTCAGGTTTTGTTTGTTTATATTTCGATTCAAGTTCAGTGATTGTTGTTTCAGATTCGGTTCGGTCTCGGCTCGGATTTTAGTTCTGTTTGGCTCGGGTTTCGGTCAAGAACAGTCAACCGACTTAGTTGGGCGTCCGGTCAACTCAGTCAACTGCCGGTCAACTCGGGTCAGCTCCGGGTCGAATCTCGGTTCAGTCAAGATCACGGCTCATGTTCAGCGGGTTCGGGTCTCGGTGCAGAGGTTCGGGTCAGCAGTGAGTCAGTGAAAGTCTTAGTTCGATTTCGGGTCTCGTTTGGTGTTCGGTCAAACCTGGTCAACTTGGTCAACGAAAGTCAAACCTGGTCAAACAGTCAACCGCCAGTCAGATTCGATTTGTTCGGGGCCAAGTTCAGTCAATGCTTTAGTCAACTCAATCAAAACACGTCACGGTATACTTTTAACGCCGCAAGTTTTTATGTTATTATTTATATTGTTTTGTATTTAATTAGTGTTATAATCACGTAACCGAACCTTATAAAAATTGTAGACATAATTATATAATTGTTTCGTTATTATTGCGTTTTGAAAACATTTAATCGACAACTAGATTGTCGGGATCGTCCAAAAACAAGGGGAAACTCTGCCCAATTTTTGACAAAGTATTATATTTATTTAATTATGTTGTTCGACAAAATATATTATACACGATACTTTATTCGACAAAATATATTATACATGACACTTTATCGACAAAATGTATATACTTATTTAATCATATCTTTCGACATGAAATATATATATATAATTAGTACGCTTATCGAAGAAACGTATCTACTTAAATATACCGAGCGACAAGATATATATTTTTACTTATTAGACTTTTTCGACAACATATATGTGAGTATACATTACACGTTTTGACAAAACATATAAATATATCTAAAACTACACTTCCGGCAATATATATATATTTTCACTTTATGCTTTTCGACAAAACACATTTATTCATTACACCGTTCAACAACATATTTATTTAATATTCCTTTCGTCAAAGTATATATCTATTTAACGACAAGATATACTCATATTATTCCTTCCGGCAAAATAAATATATATTATATACTTTTCGAAAATTAAACTTCTCTAACGGCAATATATATATATATATACGTGTTTCCGACAAACAATATATATTTATCTATTATTCTTTTCGTTAAAAAAAATACATATGTGTCTATTATCCCGTTTCGTCAAAATATGCTTTTATCTACTTTCTTTTCGCCAAAAATATATATATTTATTGTATTATTTTGATAACACTTTTACGGCACTTTTGACGAATTTAACTTTAGAGTCGTTACATAAATTCCGTGCTAAACGTACACGTATCTTCAACTCCGATTCGATTATTCATCCATGTTCGTTGTCATTTAAGGTGGCATTGGTGTCCCTTTCTCCCACCCATCAACTCGTCGTGGAATTTCCAAAGAAGACTTAGCAATTCTGTGAGTACACTCGACCCACATTTGTTTTATATCACTTTTTGGGTGTAACATGTTTCCATATACAAAATCACAAACACTTAAACTTTATGAAACGCACAAACAATCCTATACACATGACTACTTGAATCGTATACTTGTTGCTTGTCTGGGGATAAACGTTGTGCTATGCTTTAGTCATTAACTATTTTTAGCCTTGTTTGACATGCTTAGCGCTATAGGAATTCACGCATCCACCTCCATCGCTTAACACGTGAGGTCATGTTAAAACATCGTGATTGCGTTACGGGTTTGATTATTAGCATTGCATGCCTTGATACTGCTCTTGTATAGATTTAGTTGCCATGAGGATTGTTAAAACTTTATTCGTATACGTATGCTATGCTTAAACTTGTGTACTCGCCTTTGCTTTTGCATTGACTTTATTTTAAAACATGTTACAGGTTGAAGGAGATGACGCTATGAAAACAATATAGCAAGGACTAGATACACACAAATTAGACGTTAGGTTTAATGTCGACGTATCAATTTTGTTATAACTTTGCAAATGTTAGATTGTTCTTTGTTTTGTTACATTGATGTATTTGACAATTCTTATGAAATGAAATATGGTATAATTAGTTATTGTCACTTAATAATGTTGTGAGCAATGAGCAATCTCGTTTTCGTCTCATCCCGATGTTTCCGCCATCGGTTGGGGTGTTACAGATTGGTATCAGAGCCATAACTATAGGGAATTAGGTAGATTGCTACGCTTTTGACCTAGTCTATAGTTAAGTACCATACTTGACCATACGTGATTCACATGCTAATTTCTTAAAACGTCTCTTATATGTTAAATTTATGAAATGCTTTACGTGTTCATACTCGTTACATTATTTCAATCATACGCCTTCCCTAATGCATTTTACTCGATTATACTAAACTCGAAAACACTCGTATTACACAAGTGAGACGACTTCACCAAAATAGGCGTGATATCCACAATTTGGTGAACGATTCTCATTACGCTTATTCCTTATTTTTTTTTTTACGAAGTTACACTATCAAGTTAGGAGTGACATCCACACCTTGATGGAAAACTTCCCATTCAAACTCTAGTGAACTCTCGTCAAGGTGTCGAAATTAATTTTGACCCGAAGAGTGCCAACCACACTTAGGGTACGAAATCGTCAAGTTAGGGGTGAAACCCGCACCTTGTCGATTAAGTCCCATTCCTCGATTTTCAATCTCGCCAAAGTTTCGATTTCCCAATCGATTAGAGACGTGTAATACTGGAAGGGTAAAATGCCGTTAATCGCTTCTCGACGAGAGTGTTTTACCTATAGGCCAAAGCACGTTTCTCTAATTTGAAAGGATCTTCGATTCACTTTGGAATAGTCGACGTTTCTCTACCCGAAACAGTCTAATTGTTTTCTGAGACTCTCTTTCATACCATTTCAATTTATGCATGACTTTTTATGTACTTGTTACCCTTTCTTTCAAGTTTCTAATTTATTTTAAGGTTTTTACGCAATTCATATTCAACCTTTTCATCCACTTATACCTTATTTGCATACATGATTTCAAAACGTCATCAACTAGTCTTATATTTCTCGTAAAGTCCGAAATGGAGACCGTCGTCGAGATAGGAGTGAATTCCTTACCTAGACGATCAAACTTCGTTTCCTTCCTTCCTTAAAACGACCTCACCAACGGATTAGGGGTGATTCCCATATCTCGGTGATCGTTACCAACCCTCCTTCTTGGAGACTTTATTACACAAACCACATGTTTAAATTGCATACCTAAATGTTTTACCATGTTGTCAAAATTCTTACTTAGACGAATTTCAAAACGTACTATTTTATCAAACGTATTTCCCATCCGGTAATCTATTTCATATAAATCCCACACGCATATACTTGGTCACCACATGAAACGTTTTGTTTTACGATTTTCAAAGCTCGACAGAATGCTACCTACCAACTTAATCGGTCTAACAAATACCTTGCCCACAAATCTTATGTTTAACTTAATCACTAAAACACGCTCACGCAATAACTTTATGTTAAAAATTTTCATTGTAAAAAAAAAAAAAAAAAAAAAAAAAGTCAAACCAATATCTTATAGGCATTATGGGATCATTGTACTAAAGGTGTGTTTGGGATTGTTCTTGCAACCTAATATTTTGTTTTGTGTTTGGAGGCGCAAATATTAAATAAATAAATAAATAAAAATCTATTTTAGTGTTTGGAAATAAAAATAAATAAATAAATAAATAAATAAAAAAACTGATTTGTTTTACTTATTTTAGAGATCAAAGCTCATCTATTTACAACTCTATATGTACATGTATATATATTATTTTTCAAACACTCAAATAGTTGATTTCCTGATTATTGTGATATCAAATAACATAATCAAATCCAAACACTATCTTCCTACAGTATGTTTTGTTACAACTAATTATCTGATTTTGATTATTCAGAACGCATAATCTATTTTCAAAACTCAACCCAAACACCCTCAAAATCTCTCATCGCGATTAAGAAAACATTTTGCTAAACGTTTTTCAACGGTCGTTAAATCAATTAA
>CAMTDV010000553.1:0-17272 GCA_947069175.1 Scalesia atractyloides | reverse complement strand
GTACCCAAATAGGTTAAGTTCGACCGAACTTGAGCCAATTTCACCAATCTTCTCACAAATTCGCTCGAACTTGCCTAATTTCCCAAGAAATCAAGCAAGTTCGCCCGAACTTGTCGCTTCAGTGAAGTTTTCTTACAAGTTCGCCCGAACTTGATGAGTTTCCTAAGGAAACTCATCAAGTTCGACCGAACTTGACTCACAACCCACCAAACCATACAAGTTCGCTCGAACTTGTGCGTTTACACACGAGTTCGCCCAAACTTGGCTACTGCCCAACCAAAACTTAACCGTTTCAGCTTTTCGGAGACTGATGCACTTCCCTTCGCGTATGCAGGCTGATCCGGCGCTCTTCTCGACTCTCCTCAGATCCTGAACTCTTACCTAAATGCACCCACAGTGAGTATACTTGACCCATTTTCGCTTTAACGCACTTTTGGGTGTTACATACGTTCCTATATTAAAATCACATCACAAACCAAATTGTTTATCACACGCGAATAATCTGATTGTGTATGCTCAATACGTGATACTAGAAACATGTGACTAGGAGTTATTTTCGTTAACTTGCTTCCTTAGCTAGTATGGTACTATAGTGTGGCTTACACCCGACGGGTCTAGTTAGAATGGACGTGCAAGCCTGCTCAATACGTGATACTAGATTATTCGCGTGTGATAAACAATTTGGTTTGTGATGTGATTTTAATATAGGAACGTATGGAACACCCAAAAGTGCGTTAAAGCAAAAATGTGTCAAGTATACTCACTGTGGGTGCGTTTAGGTAAGAGTTCGGGATCTGAGGAGAATCGAGAAGAGCACCGGATCAGCCTGTATACACGAACGGAAGTGCATCAGTCTCCGAAAAGCTGAAACGGTTAAGTTTTGGTTGGGCAGTAGCCAAGTTCGGGCGAACTCGTGTGTAAACACACAAGTTTGTGCAAACTTGTATGGTTTGGTGGGTTGTGAGTCAAGTTCGGGCGAACTTTTAAGAAAACTTCACTGAAGCGATAAGTTCGCGCGAACTTGCTTGATTTCTTGGGAAATTAGGCAAGTTCGAGCGAACTTGTGAGAAGATTAGCGAAATTGGCTCAAGTTCGATCGAACTTGACCCATTTGGGTACAAGTTCGGTCGAACTTGACCTGTTGTGCTAGTGATTCTCGAGCGAACTTGATGTTTTCGGGTCCAAAATCTTGCGTTTTCGCGTCGTTTACTGAGGAAAATCAAGTGTTCATCCCTCCAACCCTGTGCTACCGAGCAAACTTAAGTCGGAGAGTTCTTTTAGAGCTGTTTTAGCCGTTTTACAAAAGTGTGGGCTAATCCGGGCGAACTCGGGGTTCGTTCGGATTAGTCCGGCTTGTGTAAACCAACATAAACGTTCTTGTGCTTCCAGATATGGGATCTTGAATGATAGATGCTTCGTTTCATATCAGAAGATGAACAAAACATCATCAAAAGTCCGTATTTGGTGTAGAAATCAATGTTTATCAAAGGTTTTTCTCAGATCTATAACTTACAAGCCGAGATCTTTCAGATCTCGTGTTTGGGAAGCCTCTGCTAACACCAAACGAACTCGTATTGTGTAGATCTAAGCTTAAAATAGAAGTTTTGGAAGAAAAAGATGAAGATTTTCGTAAAAGAATGAGTTTTGATGAAAACGAAGGCTATGCCTTGTGCCATAATCGTTGTAAACCTTTGTAGATCGTTGATAAACGTTTTTGCAGTGATATCAGGTTGATTCTTACTTAGAACATGAAGGTTTCGGGTTTTGAGAGCTCTGGGCGAACTTGCAGCAAGTTCAAATGAGAGAACAGAGCTTGGTATTTATAGGAGAAGGCAAGAAAGTGAGGCTAGTGAGTCAAGTTCGGTCGAACTTGCTTGAATTTCATGCAAGTTTGGGCGAACTTGCTTGATGTTTGAGGAATACCAGTCAAGTTTGGCCGAACTTGCCGATCTGTGAAGGATCAGGCAAGTTCGAGCGAACTTGGGGGCAAGAGAGGGATTCTTGTGTCATTAGGCAAGTTCGGGCGAACTTGTGGTAGCCATGTTCGGCCGAACTTGGCCTGGTGACCAAGTTTCGTTTGCCGATTTTGCGTTAAGAGTTCGTTTGGCTATTCGGTTTGTATTGGTTAGTTATATTAAGCGGTAAGTTAAAGCGTTAAGCGTTATAATTGATATAATAGTGCGATTTAGCGACTCGAGTGTACGAGAGCGATGCGATAGCGAGTGTAAGCATAACCACAACACACATAACACATAAATAACATAAAACCACATAATTAACTGCGTTTTGCGATGCGATGAGATGAGCGATGCGATTAGATGCGATAATAGCGTGAAACACCATAATTACTTAACATAAACTTTATTATAAACCGAATCTCGGGATTACAAAAGAAGTACAGCGATAAAAACAAGGAAAAAGATAACAACGAATTTTCGAGTTGTTACAAGTCGGGAGATGAAAGCTTCAATAAAGGATTCATTGTTACCCGTTAAAATCAGGTCATCCACATAAACTAATAAATACATGATGCAACCATCTCGACGATACACGAATAAAGAAGTATCGGCACGGCTACAAGTAAAACCATAAGATATGAGAAATGAACTCAAGCGCTGGAACCAAGCGTGGCGCCTGCTTTAGACCGTACAATGCCTTAGATAATTTGCACACATGATTAGGAAACTTAGGATCAATGAAACCCGGTGGTTGCTCCATAAATACGGTCCCGTTCAAGTGACTGTTTAGAAAGGCATTTTTGACATCAAGATGATGTAACTTCCATCTGTTTCTAACAACAAGCGAAAGAACGATGCGAATGGTGGAGGCTTTCACAACTGGACTGAATGTATGCGAGAAATCGAGACCCAGTATTTGAGTAAAGCCTTGTGCGACCAAACGCGCTTTGTAGCGCTCAATAGACCCATCGGAATGGTATTTTATACGATAAACCCACTTAGATCCGACAATATTCGTGGATTGTGGTCGTGGAACCAAAGTCCAAGTGTGATTATGATGCAAAGCAGTGTGCTCTTCATTCATAGCTTGTAGCCATTTCGGGTCCTTAGCCGCGGTCTTAAAACCACGTGGTTCGGTGATGGCGGTTAAAGCAATATGAAGAGGGTGAGTGTTAAGCGATGCCAAATCAGCAATATGTTTAGGTTTAAAAATGCCGGATTTGGATCAAGTGGTCATGTGATGGGTAGAGGAAGTAGGCTCGGCCGGATGGTTGAAGGGAATCGGATCAGGGTGATTGATATGTAATGGTTCAGGAGGAGGTTGAGGGCTATGGGCTGGTGGATCGGATTGGGGCAAGGAGGGTGGGCTTGGTGGGTTTAAGTTAAAGGGTGAAGGTGGATTATTGGGTGAGTTAACTGGTGACTGTAAATTGGAGGGTGGGATTGGTGGGATTGCTGTTGATTTAGGCTCACAAAGTATGCATGGAGTGGTGTTAGGTAAATTTGTTGGAGTGGATTTTATTGGTTGAGAAAAAATCTGAGTAATAGGCGATGATGGGTCAGTTGGTGGGGTGGTTGAGTTGTTGGCTAAAGGACCCGAAAATTCATCCAAAAGGTTATGATGTCAAGTTTAGATATGCTAGAAACATTAGTCGCCCCCATAAATGGAAATGCCGTTTCGTTGAACCGAGCGTGCCGTGTAACGTAGATACGAGAAGTGGTTGGATCTAGACACCGATACCCTTTGTATTGTGAGCTATAGCCGATAAAGATACACGTAATACTTCGTGGTGCAAGCTTGTGTTTTGAGTAGTCACGCAAATATGGAAAACTTGGCAACCAAAAACACGAAAATTCGCATATTGCGGTTTGTGATCAAATAAGACTTGAAATGGCGACTTGTTATCTAATAATGAAGTGGGGAGCCGATTAAAATATAGGTTGCCGATGTAAAAGCTTCTACCAAAAAAATGAGCCGGAACATGGGCATTAAATAGCATGACGAGACCCGTTTCAACAATATGCCTATGTTTTCTCTCCGAACGCCCATTTTGTTGGGGCGTATATGGACATGAAAAATGATGAAAAGTGCCATTATTTTCGAAAAAAATTTCAAACCGTGTGACAAATTCCGTGCCACCATCACTTTGAAAAACCTTCTTCCTTGCACATCGTGTTTGAACAAGATTGATGAATATAGGCAATATCGTATAGAAGCCTGTTTTGGTTTTTAGTGGATAAAACCACGTGAACCTGGAATAATCATCAATAAACACAACATAATATAAATAACCATCTTTAGACCCAATAGGTGATGGTCCCCATAAATCGCAATGTATAAGATCCAACGAATGTGAAGATCTTTTTAAATTAACATCAAATGAAAGTTTTTGACCCTTTGCAAGTTGACAAGAAACACAAATGTTTGGTTTGTTCAAAACCGAAGTAACAGATAAAGCCCCCAACTTATTTAAAATAGAAATAGAGTCAAAACAAACGTGGCCTAAACGAGAATGCCAAAGTTCATAAGATGCCCGACTCGAAACTGTAGCAACCAAGGCTTGTGGAATTTCTTTTAACACGTAAAGGCCATTTTCACAAACTCCTTTAGCTAGCACTCTTTTTGTTATCCGATCCTGAATATGAAAGAAAGGTTGAGAGAAGCACATCAACCGGATAATCAGATGTTAATTTGCTGACAGATAATAGCTTCTTTGTCAGATTTGGAATGACCAAAACATCTCGTAATTTAATATGATCGGAAGTAACAGACGTACCCGTATGAGTAACGGGAAGAGTCTTACCATTGCCAAAAATAACACTTGTATTACCTTGATAAGGAGCAGATTGATGTAGAGAATCAAAATCTGGAGTCATGTGCGCGTTTGCTCCCCAGTCAGCATTCCAATCTGGTGTGTTATTAGTAACATGACATTGAGCGAGAAAGGCCTTTGCCAAGGACTCATCAGAATGAGAGTGTTGCCTAGCATACTTGTGTAGATCAGGACAAGCAGTAGAGAGTGGCCATGAGTTTTGCAAATTTGACAATGAGGAAGCCTCTTTTCATAAGAACGACCACGACCATTACTTTGCCCTCCACGATAAGAGTTCCCTCGACAATTATTTGACCGACCAGGAGAAGTGTTCCCGCGATAATTATTTGACCGATGCTGGGCTGTGAAGGCCGCTGGTGGGTTGGAACTCCCATGAATAGATTGCATAAAAATCTCGTGACTTTCGGCTTGAGTAACAAGGTCACAAAATAGCGGGGCTGATTTAGTAGTCCGTATAGCAACGGAAAAATTCTCAAAGGCTGGTCCAAGTCCACAAAGAAACCAGTGGAACTTGTCCAGCTCGAGAACGGGTTGTCCAATCACAGGTAACTGGTCACAAATTGATTTAAATTTCGACTGTAATCGGTAACCGAAGAAGTACCTTTCGTGAGTTGACGAAGAGTGTCACGGAGAGAATACATACGCTCAGTAGAAGAATCACTGAAAGCCGATTCGAGTGCAAGCCAGATATGACGTGCACCAGAGATGCCGAGAACCTCCGAAGCAACTTCTTAGGTTAAAGAGGCATTCAAAATTATAACAGCTTTCTGGTCTTGAGCCACCCAGAGAGAAGCGGCTGGATTCGGAGCCGTCTTGCCATCGTCGGTGATGGTGGATGACGGCTGGAGGGAGGTGCCATCAATATGACCAAGCAGATTCTGGAATGCAAAGATTGGAAGCATGTGATTCTTCCAAACCAGGTAGTTTGTAGGGGTTAGTTTGAGAGTGACAAGGTGTAAGAGGGTGCTCATAGATAGTGATTCCGAAGAGGAAGAAGAGGAATCCGCCATTGAAGATGAGAAGAAGGAAAAATAGGGTTAGGAAGAAAATAGGATCGGTGGTTATTTGGCTGATACCATGTAGAATATGGTAAAATCAACCTCACGTATATTGAGGTATTAGATGGCTTTATATAATAATAATAATAATAATAATATGGATACACAAATCACTCCATAATCAAAGGAGATTTGATCAAAAGAATAGGAAACAAATAACTGTACAAAATTGACATATTCCGTTAATTATACTTTAATAAAGATTCTTTTTCATAAGTTGTTTAAGCTACATGTGGGTAACAGCGATTATGTTGTGAAGCAAAATAATAGGTATCCTTGCTTTGTAAAAGGTTGGAAACCTAAATTCTTTTAGGTGAGTGGTGTAACGCAACTCTTGTGGTGAGGTCATGGAAGGACCTTACTCTTGTTTGTGACTCGCTCCCCAGCAATGGACCAGATCACAAACATAACTCGTCTCAAAATTTGTTTCTAGTCATTGTTAGGATTAGTTCTATATGTGATTATATTGGCCAATCAGGGCGGAACTAGCATGTTAGGAGCTGTAGCACGGGCTACGGCTCAACCCCGTATTCATAGTGTATGTTTTTATTTATTTTTTTTCGGTGATAATGAGATGAAATGAATTTTTTCAGTCTGACGGAAATAGAAATTTCCGGTGGCCGAAGGAAACCTGCAATGGCAGTTAGAAAATGGAGAAGAAGATGATATAATATATATTAATATTAAATATAAAGCATTGGAAACATAAATACTGCAGGTCTAGAAAAAGTAAAAAGCCAACATTTGTCAAACTTTATTTAATATTTAATATTTTACATTATTTCATCTATAATAAGCATTTTCTCCTAGGTTTTTTTTTTTTACTTTGTTTTTTAAGCAATTTACATTGGTTTCGTTTTTTACGTTGTTTATTTATATTTTATTAAGTATTAGATGTACTTTATATTATTAGTAAGTTTTTAGTTTTTTTGTTGTAAAAAATATTTTTATTATAACAACACAGGGCCGACCGTAAGTAAAAAAATTAGGATACCCCTGAAATTCTCTTCTAGATCCGCCAATGTGGCCAATAAAATGTAATTTTGCAAAATGATCGGGTGTAAGTAATACACATAAGTGCTGTTAAAAAATATATCATGCTTAAGTTATTTAAAAGTTTCAAACAAATATTATTGTTTGTTTACCTTAAAATACATTAAAAAAAGCACTAAGAGCTAAATATGAAAAAAGAATAAAGTGAAGGGGGACACTTTAAATATTATAAAAAAGATTTGAAATCGGTTAGGATCGGTGATATATCCTGACGTGATCCCCGCCCAAAATACCGGCCAAGATCCACTATATATACAACCCTCAATTAATACATTCACAAACAAACCCTAAAATTCCATCTTAGAGGCCACAGTAGCAGCGACGGTGGAAGTCTTCGGTGATAGTTTTCGAGTTTCGGCTGTGGTGGCAATCGCAAATTAAGGTAATTAAATCTCGTTATTATCTAACTAAACGCATCATTAGATTTGTTAGTCAAATAGTATTGGTAATATGGTAGTGAAAGTGGAGTTTTTTCTCAAAAGGGTGGTGATGGAAAAAAATATTTATTAAAATGGGTGATTTAAAAACTATTTACTAAAATGGTTGTTTTTTTTCCCAAAATGATGGTGGTTGAAAAAATATTTACCAAAATAGGTGATTTTGAAAAAATATTTACCAAAATGAGTATTTGTTTTATTAATTTAAACTAATATATTGTATTTTTTTCTTTTGTTTTTTTATTCAATATCACGTTTTTTTTTCAAACAACTCAAAATGCTTTTTATTTACTTTTATTTAACTTTTTATGTCTCTTTTCTTTTTTCTTTTTTAACGTTTTTTTATTTTCTTTATATTTACGTAAGTTAAATAATTCAACTATAAAGTTTACTCTCCTCATTATTAATTTCATAAAATTAAAATTAACAAGATTATTGAATTGTTAATTATTTATACAAACCAAATAGTTAATGAAATATTACCTCAGCAAATAAATAAAAAAAGTGGGTGAGAGGTCTTATTCAACAGTTTTAATTTGTTTTAACATGGTTAGATCATAAAATAAGAAAAAATGAATACAATAAATTATATATATCATTAATGAGTTGATTGAAGAAAAATAGTATAAAAGTGATAGTAGGTTAATTGAACTAAAAAAGGAAGATTTATAATATAATTAGTTAAAAATAAAGAAAAACACGCAATTTGGTAAATATTTTTTAAATCATCTATTTTGTTAAATATTTTTTCCACCTACACCTGTTTGGGAAAAAACTCTGTGAAAGTGGCAGTGTATTTACTTTAACATGGATATTTAGATCAGATAACTAATTTTTATGACCTGAGACATACAACTAGGTTAAGAAGTGATTGTTCAATGTAAACCAAAAACCCGGAACGGAGTATTGCTAGTCAATGGTTCCATACCCGACCTTACCCATCGGTTATCTATCAGCTTCATATCTCATGATTAGATAGAAACCGGTTCCAACTGGGTTATATCTTACCTGAACCTGTAAAAACCCAACCGGTTCCAGCCAATATCTGATAGTTGACTCTTTGACCGGAACCTGAACCCTATAACATGTATCAAAGCAAATTTATAGTCGGTTTATCTTGTGGAACTAGCCGTGTAAACCTAAGTAACCTTATTATTTTCAACTTTTGAATATGTAGTGATATATACATATTCAAAAGTGTAGGTGTGGTGTATTTTTTTTAGAAAATATGCCATTTAAAAGTTATATATATATATATATATATATATATATATATATATATATATATATATATATATATATTATATAATACTGATTATAATATATATAATATATGGACAAAGATCTGACACAAAATGTCCTTAATCTAGGAGTGTAGAAAACCGGGTCAAACGAACTCAGATTGAGCTCATTCCAACGGTGTTGTAACCGTCTCGTCGACGCATAACTAGAAACCCTAACCCCTTAGGAAGGACGGGGCACCGAGGGTAGTTACCCTAGTTCCAACCAATCAACACCCTCCCGTCAAATTTTATACAAAATACCCATTAGCTAGTAATTAGAGGGGGCACTCTAACCATGCTATAAACTAATAAAATCAAATACCCCAACCAATCACAAGCCACCACCAAATCTCAAAGTCAACCTCACCTTGAACAAACACCTTCTCCCACATTGAACAAACACCTTCTCTCATGCGGGTATCCCTCTTGGCTTCAACTACCCACTTCCTCTACCCTAGCGGGTGACGACGGTGTTCTAACTTGGGTAAGTACCCTAGATTCCTTTACCCGCTAGTGCCTCGTCCTCCCTTAACCCCAAACCCTAAAGCTAAACCACAGACCCTAATTCTATCCTCTAAAGCCAAACCCTAAATGCTAAAACCTAAGCTAAACCCTAAAACTAAACCTTAATTACTAAGATAAACCCTAAAACTAAACCCTAAAGTTAAACCCTAAAAGTTAAACTCTAAACCCCAAAAGCTAAACCTTATATATATTTGAATAGGATTCGACGAGACGGTTTCAACACCACTTGAATAAGATAGAGTTCGTTTGACCCGGTTTCCTACACTTCCTAGGTTCCAACCGGGCTATATCCTACCTGAACCTGTAAAAACTCAACCGGTTCCAATCAATATCTGATAATTGCCTCTTTGACTGGAACAAGAATCGAATAACATGTATCAAAGCAAATTTTCAGTCGGTTTATCGTGTGGAACTAGCCGTGTAACCCTAAGTAACCGTATTATTTTCAACTTTTGAATATGTAGTTATATTCAAAAGTGTAGGTGTGATGTATATTTTCTATGCTATTAAAAAAGTTATATATATACAATATTGATTATAATTTTACATGGTACCTAGTCATTCTTAATTAACATTAGAGTTGAGGTAAAACTTGTTTCTTGTCCTATAGGCATAGATTTTCTTCTCGTACTTAGGAGGGCAACTATTGTTGTGTCTATGGGTAGCTCTGCTAACCGTTCCTCGGTTGTTCCGGTTGTTGGATGTCTAAAAAAGCGACTTTCTTCAAGTACAAATGGTTACAAAAAAAAGATTCGTTCCACATCAAGAAGACATGAATCATTGCGGGTGCTAGAGTCCGATCATGTGGGTTCCGAAAGAAGTTCTTCTGGCGAATTTAAAAGTGCTGTTTGTGTTTCTTCCGCGACTGTAGATGTGCGTCAAAGCAATGACCCTGGACAAGTTCGTAATAATCCTGCGGTCCCAGTTGATATGCCGAATGAGGGTAAGATGAAGGATTGTATGGTTGGTGAAGAATTTGGCGACTTGTTGGCCCGGCTCAATTGTGTCGGACCATCAATGCAGCACCGGTTGAAACAATGTGAGGAGTCTATTGTTAGTAAAGATGAAGAGATTCTGAAGCTCAAGAATGAGCTTCAAGAGGAGAAAGCAAAGAATTTTAAGCTTCTACGTGTTGCTGATGAGTGTCAGCAACAAGTAAATGATTGTGATGTGGAAAATGTGATGTGGAAAAGGAATCCGCGTTGTTACGTGAAAAACTTTTGACTTGTGAGTTGGATGTTTTGAAATCAAAATATGTCGAAAAGGACAAGAGGAATGGTTTTCTTCAAAGGGAGTTGGAAACCGTGAACAAAGCGGGTCGGGCTAGGCACGGCGAGTTGGAAGAAGAGATAATGAGTTTGCGTGAGACTGTAGCCCTCTTAAACGCTCGTAACGCCACTTTACGAGAGGTTATTGGTGAACTTAGCCATGATCGTCGGTGGCTGGTTACTAAGGGTTTTTCTTACGTGTTTGACAAGCTTCGCAAGAGCGTGGAGTTCCTTCGGCCCTATGGCATCGTGCGGTCATTATTACTTCAATCAAAATTTCAAGATGGCCTGAGAGTTGGTCATGATTTGTGTTCACATGGTTTAGGTGTTGATACCGTGCCTGGCTATGATCCTGACATCGATTGGAAACTTAACGTTGCGATGGATGATTTAGACGCGCTTGTCTTTCCTTATCTTCGTCACTTGGCTGCTAATGCTGATAAATCGTTGGACGTAATTCGCAGCGATTGTTCCTGATTCTGGTTATGCTTATGCTTCATAATGTTTGGTTGATCTTGGTATAGAGTTTGTTCATATTTGCTTTTATGTGTATATGATATCGTTAATAAATTAGACATTTCCTTTGTATAAATAAATGAAAATTGGTGTTTTTATATTAAATACTTGTATGAATTAAGTAGTTACATTAGTAGCTGTTAGTTTAAAATAAAATAAAGGTTGTATAATAAGTAAAAATACATTAGGGTTATAAATTTAATAACCAAGACAGATATAAGATTATTTATAGGGTCAAGTAGCTAGTGGCTTTAATCTTATTTGGAAAATAGCTTGAAAAAAGCTATATAAGTCTCGAGTCGAACTTAGTTTGTTCGTATAAATTTTTCCAAATTGAGCCCACTCGTTAACTTGCTCTTTAAGTGGACTGTTAAATCAAGCCCACTATCCAAAAACCCATGCCACTTACTCCAATCCAAATTCTTTTCCTTCTATACTCGTTTGATTGTTTTAGTCGTATCTTTCATGCACTTCCTTCAAAATTTATCTCAAACATACGTATTTGATCACACATCCACCTTCATGATTATATTTCATTACTTTGATCGTATACACCTTTGTCATATATCACCCCAAGCATTATGAACAAGCATGTTCTTTACTCTCCAAGTTTGCGTTCTTCATCAACCTTAATTTAGATTACCATCAACTCCTCATTCTATGCGAGCTTACATACAACCTTGTCACATTCACAAATAGTCAAGCCCCCTACTTTGTTCAGCTTTGCAAAAAGGTTGTTATGCAGTTCCTCACTATTGATCTATGCTCCAAAAACTATAGTGAATGTATTTGTAGCCTCCCTAATCTCTACACCAATTATTTTGGCCGACTATTTCAAGTTGTTCATTAGAGGATCCCAGTTGTTGCCCTTTTTTTTTAACTTTTGTTGTGTACTTTATTCGTTTCTAGAAGCAACATATGAACGGCTGTTTAGTGGCTGATTAACATCTATAGAATCTAATCTATCTCTAGTAGCCTCTTGTTCTTCTCTATTTATATCGGGTAAATATCAGCAATTATTTGAGCATCTCTTTCCTTTGCTCCATACTTGCTAGATGCAACAAGTACTGCTACTAAGAACATTTCTTTCCTCTCCAATTTGTTGCAAATTTATGCACCTAACAAAGCTATATTATCATGATCATAGTTAATCAAATAGGCTGGGGAGCGTCGAGCATGTCGTTATTGTAATCGCAAGCAAAATCAGTTGTATTGTTTTTATGCTAGCATATCATGTACGGTAGACCAACCACTCTTCATTGTCTTTAAACGTCATTCTTTACGTAGCTATGCTTTTATGTATGTCAACTTTGAAAAGTGAGATGGCTAGTTTTTGCTACACTACATTGAAGAAGCCATGTTTAAACCCATTATCTTAATTTGTGCACAATATACATGGTTACTACAAGCTTCTCGTCTTCTTTTTAGTTTCTTTTATTTTTATTTTGGACCCTTACAGAATCAAATTGTGATTCTATATCTTCACACAAAACATCAATGTTGGATAAATAATGAGTACAACAAACACATAAAACATTCAAATTTAATTTTAAAATCCATTTAATAAGCATTACCAAAATAACATACAATAAATAAAAAACATGGAATGTAAAGAAAAATGGGAAGCTTGTTGCAATTGCCATGCTCGGCGTGCCCAATTCGAGTTCTAATCACAAATGAGATGATGGGTTTAAACCTGGCTTTTTCAATGCGGTGGTGCCATAACTAGCTATCTCACCTCATGAAGCTGACATAAAAGAAAAGCCACATATAGATCCATGTTTAAAGACAATGAAAAGTGATTGGTTCACTGTGCATGATATGCTAGCATGAAACAATACAAGTGGTTTGGTTGGGATTACATGGACAAGAAAGAAATTATCTTATTACTGGGATTTGTGTATTCTATTTGGAAAGGATCAGGCAAATGGAGATGTGCTTAAACAACCGCTTATATTTTATCCGACATATACAAAGAAGAACAAGCGGTTACTTGAGATGGATTAGATGATATTGATGTTGATCAACCACTAAAGAGTTCTTCGTATGTTGCTTCAAGTAAACAATGAAAGAGAAAAAGGCTATAGTGTTGGATCTTTTAATGAACAATTTGAAAAAGTCGGCATAAATAATTTGTGTAGATATTAAGGGGCTACAAATACATTCAAAAGAGTTTTTGGAACAAAGAGCAACAGTGAAGAACCGTGTAACAAACATTTCGCAGAGATAAACAAAGTTGAGGGTTTGACTATTTGTGAGTGTGACAAAGCTGTATGTAAGCTTGCTAAATGAGAAGTTGATTGTAATCTTTTTAAGGTTGATGAAGAACACAAACATAAAGTTCGTATCAGCTAGTTCCCTTTAGGTTTCCCACTTTGTTGGAGTCCCCGAATGAACCCATCCATATACGCACCTCATCACTACATCTATGTACCTCGTATGAGATACATATATGTACTGTTAAGTTGTTTTCTAATTAACCTTACCATATATATCTTAACTCATTTACTGATAACCCAACAATTTGGATTATGCGTTATCTATTGTGGGTCTAATGGGTTAAGCTGGGGGATTTTGACTAAAAACTAACAGGTCAAACAGGCTGAAAGTCATTTGTAGAGTATTCAAATACATAAAAACCTCATAAATCACTTTATTATAAAAAAAATAATTTTATAATCTAGATTATGAACAAAAAGTAATTTAAAAAAAATGTATGTGAACGTGACTATACACTCATACACACGCTAAAACATCTTTTTATGGTGGCAAATGAATGAACTAACATTGCTTCTAGATTTAAGATGATTGATGATAGTTATGCAGATATTATCATAAGGTTCAATGGTGTTGATCCCTATTGCCAGTGAAGCCCTACAGTTTCTCAGGATGATTGGTTGGAAAAATAAAATGATGGTCTCCAACATTATGCCTTCATGGCTTTAGCTGCTGGTGGAGTTCTAGCCAGTTGTCTAGGCGGTTTTCTTCTGTTAAAAACACAAAAATCGAAATCCATGTTCTTGATGTTGCATCGTTACTATTGTTCCAACTCGTGTAATTAATAAAAACACAAGAGGAATCATTTTGTTTTCCTCGATCTCCCAATCATCATTAATCAATCTCATCAAGTATCAAGAAACAACTTTCCGACCTCATTTTGGCGATTAAGGATGATCGCGTTTTTCGATCACAGTCATGGATTGTAGCTTCTTTTTCCATGGTACCAATCTTATATGGTTCTTTATTTTGTTACCAAATACCAATCTTGAATCTTGACCCATTCATAATCGGGATGTCAAAAGTTGTCGGCCAAGTACTTCTATTAGGTGTAACTATCCTCTACAACTGCTACTTTAAAACTATCTCCTTGAGGAAGCTAATCAGGACCGTTTAAATCCTATTCGCATGTTCTTCTTGTGAAGCAAACAAATCTTAAACAGTGAATCCCAAGCAATGTCTTTGTTGTTTGTATTTCGGGTATAGTAGAAATATTCAATCGCTTTAAGATTCTACCTTTTCAAGTGCTTTTCGCAAGTTTAGCTCCTGCGATTGCTTTAGGATCTCTCTTTTGTCAAGAAACTGATGGACACAAAAAAATGCGGGAACACAACAAATTCAATCCTATTGTAACTACAATATACAGTTATGTCTTCCTGCCGACTCATAACTTAATTCATAGTTGAGTAAATTGCACAAAACGTCCTTTAAGTTTCACCAATCTTGCTGGTTTCAGCCTTAATCTTTAAAAGTTGCCAAAACCAGCCTTTAAGATTAATTTTGTTGCAGGTTTCATCCTTTATCACTAACCCAGTTACTAATCCATGTTAAATGACCTCACATGCATAGCATGTGAGGGTAAAACCGTCTTTTCATCTCTCTCTCTCCACTTTCTTTATCTTTAAACTCTTTCACCTTCACCTTCATCTTCAAACTCAAATCACAACCAAAACTCCAAATCCACAAACAATCAACTAATTGAGCATATATAACTACGATTCAAGCAAACAGATAATAGATGTAGATCGATATTGATGCTTAAAAGCCTAATACTGTTCAATCAATCTCAAATCCACACGTAATAAAACAAATTAAGTACAATACAACTTCAATTCAATCGATCTACTCAAATCCACAAACAATCAAACAAATTAAGCACAATCCAGCTCCAATTCAACTGATCTACTCAGATCCACACACAATCAATCAACAAAACACACAAAACCTAAATCAAACTTGTTCAACAATCAATTCGAGCTAAAACATCAACCGATCGAAAGTAATTTTACAAACAAAACGATAAATCTACTTACGCGAATCCTTGGCTCGCTCTCATTGGGAGGTTGTTCAACCAGACTGACGAAGTTGAGTATTGACACAAACAATAAGAGGACGAGCTTCCCTTCTACTACCGAAAAGAGGAGTTTACCACCGCCTACATATTCCACTCACTCTATCCTCTTTGATCCTATTCCAAGGCGATGGATCCTATTTCACTATCCTTGTCTAGAAGGCGATTCGGTAGCACTGAATTACTATAATAAGGTAAAAGATCCAAGAAGTCTCTCCGATCGATTCCATTCCTAGTCTTCGTACTAAGCCCTGTTGCCTTACCCCTAATCATGCTTTCAGCCGAGATCGCCCTTCAGTAGTTGCCCTCCTCGCCCCATTCAATAGAAAGTTGACTTACACGCCTTACTTGATAGGAGGCTTCAGGGAAAGAGATCCGAGAGTTTTGACAGTAGTGGGAAGAGAGGGCTCGTTTGAAGACTTTCCGCTCATCTCCCACCTTCGACTTGAAAGCGATAGGCTTTTCGCTCCTCTCCTGCTTGGAAGCTCTCTTTTAGTCGGAGAAGTGATACCTGTACTTTTTCGGCGCCGGATTTGAGTCGGTTGAGTGTAGCTTTCTTGTGCGCTACGATGAACGGAGAATCGGAAGTGGCGATTACCGATGATGAAATGACGATGAGGAGTGTTACGATTGAGATGAGAGAGTTGTTCATCGTGAAGTTCGCCATTTTTGAGATGCAGGTTGAGATTTTGCAGGTTGAAGGTGAAAGGATAAAGAAAGTGGAGAGAGAGAGATGAAAAGACGGTTTTACCCTCACATGCTATGCATGTGAGGCCATTTAACATGGATTAGTAACTGTGTTAGTGATAAAGGATGAAACCTGCAACAAAATTAATCTTAAAGGCTGGTTTTGGCAACTTTTAAAGATTAAGGCTGAAACCAGCAAGATTGGTGAAACTTAAAGGACGTTTTGTGCAATTTACTCTTCATAGTTTTCACAAAATGTATTCAGTGATATGCATAAAAGCTGTTTTTGTGCATCTACTCAATGGTTAAAAAAGAAAAGAAACATGTTTTTTACCTAAAAAAATATGTGTGGGGTTGCTCCCAATCCATAATAGAAAACTTAACAAAATCACCAACTTCTTGCCATTTGCCACTCGCAGATTTATCAATAGGAGATTTGTTTCCAATTGAACATAAAAAGTGCGTGTTTATATATAAGCAGTTTGTCTCTCTAATGGAAAATTACTCCAAATATCAGGAAAATCACTTCAAAAATCAGGAAACATGTATCTAGTATCATGGTCATTCTTTGCATGCTCATATTTTTGAGCCTCTATTGCTGAACTAAAATGACCAAGAAATTCAACCAATGTACACGTAGGATTATAGAACTGACAAAAAATGGTTCTTGCTCTCAGATCTTGATGTCAGACATATCCTAATCGTGGTAATATGCTAGAATCCATGGTTCCCTGACTTGATAAATGGAATTCAACCATTCATGTTTAGTTAATTGAAAGCCATTCATGATACTAGCCCAACCCCTTTCAAACTGATCAGGTAAAATTGAATTCGTCCACACAATAACACACAATCTTTTTTAAAGTTAGTACTATTACACAAATTTCCTCCAACCAAAAGTAGATGGAATCTTAAAAATAAATAAAAATGAAACACAATAATATAAAAATACATGAGCAATAATTAATAATAAAAAATGATAAAAATCTTCCAAGTAAGGTTATCCATAATATACCACATACAAAGGTCCTTCTATGAGGACATACGTCTCGGTGCTGCAATGAAGAAGGCAATCGAAGACGTATGTCCTGACAGTAGATACAAGCTTTGTATGTGACATATTATGGATAATCTTACTGGGAAGGTATTTTTCATTTTATATATCATTTTTTATTATTAATAATGCTCATGTGTTTGTATATTGTTGTGTTTTAAAAGAAATGAAGACGTATGCCCTAACAGTAGACACATGCTTTGTATGTGGCATATTATGGATAATTTTATTGGGAATATATTTGTAATTTT
>CAMTDV010000552.1:0-37055 GCA_947069175.1 Scalesia atractyloides | reverse complement strand
TTCCCCCAAAACAGTTTTAAACCAGTAAAAAAAGGGGTTTAGTGTGACACCCGGCTATTTAGGTTGTCCGTACAAATGTAACACGTGTTATGAATGAATAAAAGGCCGTATTTGATTATTTATGATGTTTATATATGGTATTTGATGTGTTGGTAAATCCAAAGTTTGATAAAAATTACGTTTGCAATATTAAGATAAACTTTATTGCGTAACAGTTAAAATGCGAAACGAACGTCGGTGACCGCCGAATAATGTTAAAATCCCAAAAATAGTCTGTTATGGGTTAAATAATATATTTAATCATAATCGTGAGGAAAAATAAATTAAAACGCTAAGAAACTCTATTTTTCGAGTTTAAACGCGTACTGCGTAATACTGCGCGTATCTGACAAAATACTGTCAACACAGCCAGTTCAGGGCAACCAATAATTATTATAGTAATAATTTGACAAGTTTATTTTTATAGAATGATAAAATAAATTAAAACGCTTAAAATCCCTATTTTGCGAATTTAAGCGCGTACTACGCAACACAGCGCGCATGCTGCCAAATACCGACAACGTAACCGGTCCAGGCAAATAAAATATTGATTATTATTATTTTGGTGTGTTTATTTTTATAAAGCGCTGAAAATAATTTAAAACGCGTTAAAACGTAGTTAAAACGCTAGATAAAACACCCGGTATCCAGTAAAATACCAGTTTGAAGCATATATATGTATTATATATATATGTATGCGGATATGTATGTGTGTGTGGAGATATGTGGCAGCCCAAAAGTCTCCTTTCTCTTCTCTCTCCAACACTTGTTGGCTTTGGGATTAGGAAGTGATGATTAACCCTTTTCATATCTTCCATTTCTTTGCAAATCCAAGACAAACAATTCAAAATCAAACAACTCTCTCTCTCTCTTACTTGCTCTCGGCCGAACACCTCCATGAACAAACACATTTCAAAATTATAATCTTGTTCAAGAAGATTCAAGATCCTTTCAAGGTGTTTTCAAGTGTTCTTTGAAGAATCAAAGATGTTTCCAAGGAGTTCCAAACAAAAACCAAGCTTCATCTCATCAACTAACTCAAAAACCCACTAGAACTTGAAGGTATAAAATCATGTTCTTTAAAATGTTCTTGATTCTTGTTGATGAAAATGATAGTAAATGAAGTTTCTCATGTTCTTGGGTTTAAACACTAACTTGAAAACAACATCAAATGGGTTTTAAAAGGGAAATGAAAATGGACATGAATGTGTGTATATGTATGGTCGTGAGTGTGTCTGTGTATGTTAAAGTTTGAGTTGTTGATGTTTGAAATGATCTTGCTTGATAAGATGTTAAAAGGTGAATGCATGTAATCTTTAGAATGTTCTAAATGGGTTATGGTGATTTGAAAAGATGTATATGAAATATTGAACTTTGGAATCTTGTGTATGTGTGTATGTGTGTGCCATGTATATATATATATGTATATGCATGCATACAAAATTTTGTTGTTAGTTCATAAATGTAAAGGAGATGATACTTGCATTATGTTGAATGATTTGATGATGATTATAGGAAGATGAGAATGTTCTTGAATATATGAACATGAAATAAATGTATGTCTAGATGCATATGAGTACATGCATGATGATGATAATATGATATGTGTGCATTAAGTGCTTGTACTTAAGCATGCATGATGATTAGCGGTTATGAAATGGTGATTAAAAGGTGATATGATGAAGATGATTTTAATCAGGTTATAAACACTAAAAATAATGTTATCATTGAACTTTGACATAAAGTTTACTAGCTTTGCATGTTGTACTATGTGCTTAAAAGTGTTGTAAAATACATGAAATCGCATGATTTATGTGCCTTACACAAAAACTTCACTAATCTGATTATAACCATAATTTTATTCAGTATATAACATGTATTGTATTAAAATATGAAGTCGTTTCGAGTTCGGATGGTTATGGTAACGTTTGACGCAAAACTATGCGGTAAAAACGGTAAAAATCGCATTTTAAGAGGGTTTCTATGAAACTATTTTAAATCAATGAATAAACTGATATTTTTAGTATAAATATAAGTATATTAACTTATATTTAGTTTCTTGGGTGTTTGGTTGGTCATACGTGACTTCCGGCGCCCGAAAACGCTACCGAATCACTAAAATACCCATTTTCAACATACACTAGAATGGGTTGTTAATGGATGAACCTTATGTGTTTAAATGTGTTATGTGATTAAAATATGTGTATATGATAATATGTTAAGTGTTGACATGATTGTGGGAATTAGGTCTATGCATGTACGCTTGTATGTTTAGAACGGTAAAATCGGTAAAATCGCATTAAATGTGTAACTTATTTATCGAGCATGAAAATTGATACATAGGTTAACTTAATTAGTTATTTCATGTATACATGCTTTAACAATGATAAAGTGAATAATTTAATGAGTTTTCGCATGTTATAATATTGTGAATATGTGCACGTTTATGTATATATATTACGACGCGCAAATCGTAGATATATAATATTTATAAACGGGAGGGTAACGGATAAAACATTAAGGTCACCAATAAAATCGTTCAAGTCGCAAAATCTTAAAAATATATATATATATGAACTCATATATATATATATATATATATTAATATGCCAACCTAATAAAAAATAATAACTTTCTGAGAAAATCTCTAAGTTATGTAAAAATTCCAAGATTTGAGAAACTTAGAAATTTTGTGATGTGTGATTATTAAACCGTGCCTACGTATGTTAGGACGAGTACAATTCAATTCTAAGGATTGCGCTATTTAATATACGCACCCAAAGGTGAGTGTCACTAAACCCCCTCTTTTTATTGTTTTAGTATATGTTTTGGGGAAGAACACGCCTTAAAAGGATAAGTATACGTTTTCGTATAAAATATGCATTTGATTAAATTATAAATATATTTTCGTGGAAAATATGATTTAGAAATTATGTGATATGTTTTTGGAGAAAAACATGGTCTTGGATTTAAATATGTTTCGGGATGAAAAGGATTTTGGAATAATGTTATATACATTTCGGGTATGAAACGGGGATTTATGGCTTTATGGGATAGAATGACCGTGTGATTATTAAACCGTGCCTACGTATGTTAGGACGAGTACAATTCAATTCTAAGGATTGCGCTATTTAATATACGCACCCAAAGGTGAGTGTCACTAAACCCCCCTCTTTTTATTGTTTTAGTATATGTTTTGGGGAAGAACACGCCTTAAAATGATAAGTATACGTTTTCGTATAAAATATGCATTTGATTAAATTATAAATATATTTTCGTGGAAAATATGATTTGGAAATTATGTGATATGTTTTTGGAGAAAAACATGGTCTTGGATTTAAATATGTTTCGGGATGAAAAGGATTTTGGAATAATGTTATATACATTTCGGGTATGAAACGGGGATTTATGGCTTTATGGGATAGAATGACCGTGTGGATTTAAAATTTTTAAATCTAAAGTTGTAACGAATTGGCCCGGTCTCAAGAGAGTAAGTATCGGGATTAGGCTTACGTTTCGGTGGGGACGTCGGGGATTTGTACAACGTGTTATATTAAATTTTATCATTTTAGTAAGATATATATATTGTTCATAAGGTTGGCACCTTGGGTGACCCATTGCGGGCACTTTGCGCAAACTTAGCCATTTAATCATTAATATGGATTGCGTGGAATTGTTGATAGATCTATTGGGTTGACAACCTCGTCGACCGGTAGCTCCGTGTCATGTCAAGCGACGAATTTATATTCTGTTATCGTCTAGCGTTGATTATACCCTTAATGTTAATATATAGCTCGTAATGTCTTGCAAACTTACCAATCTGAATAAATGGATGTTAAAAATAAATTTAATATGTAAAACTTGGGAAGGTGCTTAGTTTGGAGGTTTCGGGGAAACGCTTACGACGGCTGACTCATGGATTTTATTAAGGAAATAAATTAACTTTCGAAAATATTATTTGGATGTTTTGAGAATAAACACATAATTAGAAAGTTTTCCTTGTTTTAAATTTGAATATGTGAGCTCACCCTCCTTTGTGTTGACACTTGATTTTTAACGTGTTCTTCAGGTACTTGAGCATGGCTTCGGGAATCTTTGGCGTATCTTGTGGTGGTGATGCATGTTTGTTTAATAATAAACTTTGGGCACTTTTAAAACTTATTTTGGACAGACTATATTAAGATCCATAAGGATCAAGACAACTTAACTATGTTATGGTTGTGGTTTATGTTTAAATTTGTTAACAATGTTTTAATTAAGTAATATGTCCAAAATTAACGATGCATCATCCACTAAGATATTTATGGGCACCAACTTCCGTCACCATTACGTTTGTATTTCCGCTGCGACGTTTTTGTGGTGTCACAGAAGTTGGTATCAGAGCGAATGGTTGTTAGCGAACTAGATGTTTTCGGGGGAAAACTCTAGACTTCAACCGAATAATTTTGAGATATAAGTCCAAAATTCGCGAAGCCAAAAATTTTAAATAAACATGGATTTTTATCATGTATGAGAACCATTGCGTGTTATTGTGCATACGTGTTAATATGTTTATTTGGGCCTTATGTGTTATTTTTCATTTGAATACACACTTACTTTGTATGGTTATATATATGTCACAGATGTCGCAGGAGCACGAGGTCATCGAGATTACTGACTCTGAGAGCGAGCCAGAATTTGAGACTTCACCTAGATCCGTATTACCAGAGGTACCCCCTACGATTCCACAGTTTGTTGATGCGGCCGGATTCGCTTCGTCCTTCCAGGTTAACCCTGCTGCGTTTGCAAGTCAGGTTGACCCACGTTATGCTTTTACAAGCAACGGTTGGATCGAAGACGATGTTGATGATGCTCCACCCTCGATTTATGAGACTGGACAATCATCAGGTACCGTGCCAGTTATTAATGATGTGGGTAGAGGTATTCCATTGATCGGAGGATCTTATAGTATCGCACCAGCAGTAGACGCTACCATTGATACGGCTCAGCCACTAGAGCCATTGGTCATCTCGTCTGCTGTCGTAGCTGAGCCCGCTACTGAGATCCCTCCACCAGTTGTTACCGAGTCGTCATTTCCATCGATCGAGTCGCGTACTCCTACTGCACCCCTGTTGGTATACTTTCGACGTAGGAAGAGGATACGACCTGTCGGAGATATCTCTTCAACATCCGGAGCTGAGATTGTATCTGCTTCAAAGAAGCAGAAAGAAGTGTGGGTTTACCGATGCTCTCACTGCGACCGTCAGTTGGGGGCCATACGCGGAGATCTGGAGGCAATTAGGGAAAAGTGAAGGATCTTGAGGGGCAATGGACTGGTTTGATGAGCTTAAGGACTTGGATGACAGTGCAATGGATCAAATGCACTGGAGGATAGCTGACTTGGAGGAGCTTGTGTGGAGGCTTCTTGAGTTAGCGGGATTGAAGAAGTGATTGTTGGTTGTTTGTCATTTGTGTTGTTTTTTTTGTTTTGTATGTCTCTTTGATAAACCCTTATATTGGCTTGCATGCCAAGTTTTTGGATATTTAGGAGGAAATTTCATCTAGACTTGTTATTAGTGGTTGATTATGTCACACCACATTTTGGTTAGTCGTTGTACTATGAACAAGCTTTGTAATTTCCGTGATAAATATCAATGTTATGGGTTTCTTTTGGTTAAATTATTCTCATTATTATGTAGATGCATGTGTAATGTTTAGTCCACTATTATTTAATGTTTGAAATATTTAAGCAATGTCTTATGTTGATATCATTATTGCAATAATAGAAACGACAAGATGCCGCCAAAAGCGTGACAGGGTACTGGACAACCTACCCCACCAGAAGAGTTGGCACAACTCATAGCCCAACACGTTAATACTACCTTGGAACAACGTGAAGCTAACCAGAATTTTGGGCAAGGACGTGGACGTGGTGCTCCGGGGCATGGTGATGGTGGTGTACAGATTGGAAACCCACAAGGTAATATAATGATCGGAAAAGTTTTAGTAGTTCCTGTGTTATGATATATCAGTGAGTAATCTTGATTTTTCATTAACCTTGTGAACAGTGCATGGATGTACGTATAAAACATTTCATGGCTGTAATCCACGATCATTTACGGTGCTGAAGGGCCTCTTGAAATCACTAGATGGATCGAGAAGATGGAATCTGTGATGGCCATCAGTGGTTGTGCTACTGATCAGATGGTTAGGCATGCTTCGTGTTCGTTTCTCGATGAAGCTTTATCCTGGTGGAACACTCAAGTTCAAGTTCTAGGCGATGATGCAGCTTACGGTCTTACCTGGAATGAACTAAAAGAGATGCTTCTAAAGGAATACTGCCCGCGAAGTGAGATGCAAAAGATTGAGACTGACTTCTGGAATTTGACCATGGAAGGCCTGAACGTCAGAGCTTATACGTCTCGGTTCAATGATTTGGCTAGGCTGGCTCCACGGATGGTCACTCCTGAGTACGTTTTGGTAGAAAGGTATATCCGGGGATTATCACCACAAATTCGTAGTATGGTTACGCCAGCGAAGCCCACTACCTATCTGGAAGCTACTACTCTAGCGAAATCATTAGCAGATGATGCTGCTCGCAAAATTAGCCTTAACAGGAAAGAGGAGACTGGGAAGTCGTCGGGAAAGGTCCAGGCAGATGAGAAATCTGAACGATCGAAATATGCTGAGTCTAGATCTGGGGATTCGCGGAAGCAAAGATCTAAGAGCTGGAGGAAAGATTCCGATGTGAAGCGTGAGAAGAAACGCGATTTGGGGAAAGCATATGTGATTAGTGCTAGTGATTCGAGGAAGGATAATGCCAGGGATGGTGGAAGTGATTTAGTAAGGAAGACTCATGGTGATGAGCAGCGAAAATGTACCAGGTGTGGTCGATCTAGACACGCGACGCGTGAGTGCTATGCCAAAAGCACCACAGATGGAGTCAAGCTTGAGGGTTGCTTCGAATGTGGGAAGCAAGGACATATCAAGCGAAATTGTCCATCGTTGAAGAATCAGGGTGCTAGGGGCAGAGCTTTTGAGCTGAATGCTGGGAAGGCACGTGATGATCCTGTAGTTGTTACCGGTACGTTCCTAATCAATGACCATTCTGCGTTCGTACTATTTGATACTGGTGCTGACTTGAGTTTTGTTTCGAAAAACTTTGAACCGTTTCTGTGTTCTCAAACATGTAAGCTAAGTAAAAAGTACTCGATAGAATTAGCAAATAGTAGATTGATAGAGACTAGCGAAATCATTCGTGGTTGTAGAATTCGGTTATGTGATCACAGTTTTAGTATCGATTTATTACCAGTGGAGCTGGGTAGTGTTGATGTGGTCGTTGGGATGGATTGGCTATCCAAGAATGGAGCTGAGATCATTTGTTCGGAGAAATAAGTGCGGATACCTCGTCCTGGTGGTGGTGAAGCTTTAGTTGTTCACGGTGACCGATCAAGTCGAGTATCAGGTGTTGTTAGTGTTATGAAGATGCACAAGATGTTGCGTAAAGGCTATCATGCGTTCTTGGTTAACATAGTGGATACGATTGCCAAAAGTGGGAAGATTGAAGAAATTCCTGTAGTTCGTGATTACCCGAAAGTTTTCCCTGAAGACTTGCCTGGATTACCCCCTGCGAGAGAGATTGAGTTTAAGATTGATCTTGTACCTGGTGCGGTACCGATTGCAAAATCTCCTTATAGATTAGCGCCGTCAGAAATGAAAGAATTGTCAAATCAGCTTCAAGAGCTATTAGACAAAGGTTTCATACGACCAAGCTTTTCGCCTTTGGGAGCACCTATTTTGTTCGTGAAGAAGAAAGATGGTTCCTTCAGAATGTGTATTGATTACAGAGAGTTGAACAAGCTGACTATCAAGAATCGGTACCCATTGCCAAGAATCGACGATTTTTCGACCAGCTTCAAGGATCGTGTTCTGCTGAAAGTGTCGCCTTGGAAAGGTGTTGTTAGATTTGAGAAAGGGGGAAAGCTAAGCCCACAGTATATGGGTCCTTTCGAAATCGCATCTCGAGTTGGATCAGTCGCGCATAGGCTTAAGCTGCCGCAGGATTTGAATGGAGTTCATGACGTGTTTCATGTTTCCAACCTGAGAAAGTGTTTGTCAGATGAGACACCAATTATACCCCCTGATGAGGTTCAAGTAGATGATAAATTGATATTTATTGAGGAACAGGTTGAAGTTCTGGATGAGAAGATTCAGAAGCTTAGAAGGAGTCGGATTAAGTTGGTCAAGGTTTGCTGGAATTCTAAACGTGGACCTGAGTTCACATGGGAACGGAAGGACCAGATGCAACGAAAATATCCGCATCTCTTTAAGTCTAGTGCGAAAACACAACATGTAGTGTAAGAATTTCGGGGACGAAATTCCTTAAACAGGGGGAGACTGTGACACCCGGCTATTTAGGCTGTCCCGTACAAATGTAACACAGCGTCATGAATGAATAAAAGGCCATATTTGATTATTTATGATGTTTATATATGGTATTTGATGTGTTGGTAAATCCAAAGTTTGATAAAAATTACGTTGGCAATATTAAGATAAACGCTTATCGCGTAACGGTTAAAATGCAAAATGAACGTCGTGACCGCCGAATAATGTTAAAATCCCAAAAATAGTTGGTTATGAGTTAAATAATATATTTAATCATAATCGTGAGGAAAAATAATTTAAAACGCTAAGAAACTCTATTTTTCGAGTTTAAATGCGTACTGCGTGATACTACGCATATTTGACAAAGTACTGTCAACACAGCCAGTTCAGGGCAACCAATAATTATTATAGTAATAATTTGACAAGTGTATTTTTATAGAATGATAAAAATAAATTAAAACGGTTTAAAATCCCTATTTTGCGAATTTAAGCGCGTACTGTGCAACATAGCGCGCATACTGTCAAATACCGACAACGTAACCGGTCCAGGCAAATAAAATATTGATTAGTAATATTTTGGTGTGTTTATTTTTATAAAGCGATGAAAATAATTTAAAACATGTTAAAACGCAGTTAAAACGCTAGATAAAACACCCGGTATCCAGTAAAATACATGTTTAAAGCATATATATGTATTATATATATATGTATGCGGATATGTATGTGTGTGTGGAGATATGTGGCAGCCCAAAAATCTCCTTTCTCTTCTCTCTCCAACACTTGTTGGCTTTGGGATTAGGAAGTGATGATTAACCCTTTTCATATCTTCCATATCTTTGCAAATCCAAGACAAACAATTCAAAATCAAACAACTCTCTCTCTCTCTTGCTTGCTCTCGGCCGAACACCTCCATGAACAAATACATTTCCAAATTTTAATCTTGTTCAATAAGATTCAAGATCCTTTCAAGGTGTTTTCAAGTGTTCTTGAAGAATCAAAGGTGTTTCCAAGGAGTTCCAAACAAAAACCAAGCTTCATCTCATCAACTAACTCAAAAACCCACTAGAACTTGAAGGTATAAAATCATGTTCTTTAAAATATGTTCTTGATTCTTGTTGAGAAATGATAGTAATGATTTCTCATGTTCTTGGGTTTAAACACTAACTTGAAACAACATCAAATGGGTTTTAAAAGGGAAATGAAAATGGACATGAATGTGGGTATATGTATGGTCGTGAGTGTGTGGTTATGTTAAAGGTTTGAGTTGTTGATGTTTGAAATGATCTTGCTTGATAAGATGTTAAAAAGGTGAATGCATGTAATCTTTTCAATGTTCTAAAAGGGTTATGGTGATTTGAAAAGATGTATATGAAAAGTTGAACTCTGGAATCTTGTGTATGTATGTATGTGTGTGCCGTGTATATATATATATATATATAGTATGTATGTATGTATATGCATGCATACAAAATTTTGTTGTTAGTTCATAAATGTAAAGGAGATGATACTTGCATTATGTTGAATAATTTGATGATGATTATAGGAAGATGAGAATGTTCTTGAATATATGAATATGAAATAAATGTATGTCTAGATGCATATGAGTACATGCATGATGATGATAATATGATATGTGTGCATTAAGTGCTTGTACTTAAGCATGCATGATGATTAGCGGATATGAAATGGTGATTAAAAGGTGATATGATGAAGATGATTTTAATCAGGTTATAAACACTAAAAATAATGTTATTTGAAGTGTAAAATAGCATGGAACTTTGACATAAAGTTTACTAGCTTTGCATGTTGTACTATGTGCTTAAAAGTGTTTTAAAATACATGAAATCGCATGATTAATGTTCCTTACACAAAAACTGCACTAATCTGATTATAACCATCATTTTATTCAATATATATCATGTACTGTGTTAAAATATGAAGTCGTTTCGAGTTCGGATGGTTATGGTAACGTTTGACGCAAAACTATGCGGTAAAAACGGTAAAAATCGCATTTTAAGAGGATTTCTATGAAACTGTTTTAAATCAGTGAATAAATTGATATTTTTAGTATAAATATAAGTATATTAACTTATATTTAGTTTATTTGGTGTTTGGTTGGTCATACGTGACTTCCGGCGCCCGAAAACATTACCGAATCGCTAAAATACGCATTTTTCAACATACACTAGAATGGGTTGTTAATGGATGAACCTTATGTGTTTAAATGTGTTATGTGATTTAAATATGTGTATATGATAATATGTTAAGTGTTGACATGATAGCGGGAATTAAGTCTATACATGTACGCTTGTATGTTTAGAACGGTAAAATCGGTAAATTTCGTTAAATGTGTAACTTATTTATCAAGCATGAAAATTGATACATAGGTTAACTTAATTAGTTATTTCATGTATACATGCTTTAACAATGATAAAGTGAATAAGTTAATGAGTTTTCGCATGTTATAATATTGTGAATATGTGCACGTTTATGTGTATATATTACGACGCGCAAATCGTAGATATATAGTATTTATAAACGGGAGTGTAACGGATAAACATTAAGTTCACCAATAAAATCGTTCAATCGCAAAATCTTAAAAATATATATATGAACTCATATATATATATATATATATTAATATGCCAACCTAATCAAAAATAATAACTTTCTGAGAAAATCTCTAAGTTATGTAAAAATTCCAAGATTTGAGAAACTTAGGAATTTTGTGATGTGTGATTATTAAATCGTGCCTACGTTGTTAGGACGAGTAGAATTCAATTCTGGGGATTGCGCTATTTAATATACGCACCCAAAGGTGAGTGTCACTAAACCCCCCTCTTTTTACTGTTTTAGCATATGTTTTGGGGGAAGAACACGACTTAAAAGGATAAGTATATGTTTTCATATAAAATATGCATTTGATTAAACTATAAATATATTTTCGTTGAAAATATGATTTGGAAATTATGTGATATATTTTTGGAGAAAAACATGGTCTTGGATATAAATATGTTTCCGGATGAAACGGATTTTGGAATAATGTTATATGCGTTTCGGGGATGAAACGGGGATTTTACGGCGTTATGGGATAGAACGACCGTGTGGATTTA
The DNA here is from genome assembly GCA_947069175.1 of Scalesia atractyloides. Classification (NCBI taxonomy): domain Eukaryota; kingdom Viridiplantae; phylum Streptophyta; class Magnoliopsida; order Asterales; family Asteraceae; genus Scalesia; species Scalesia atractyloides. The sequence goes on along the minus strand of CAMTDV010000552.1, from coordinate 25,539 downwards.
AAATGTTTAAATCTAAAGTTGTAAGGAATTGGACGGTCTCAAGAGAGTAAGTATCGGGATTAGGCTTATGTTTCGATGGGGATGTTGGGGATTCGTACAACGTGTTATATTCAATTTTATCATTTTAGTAAGATATATATATATTGTTCATAAGGTTGGCACCTTGGGTGACCCATTGCGGGCACTTTGCGTAAACTTAGCCATTTAGTCATTAATATGGATTGCGTAGAATTGTTGATAGATCTATCGGGTTGACAACCCGTCGCGACCGGTAGCTCCGTGTCATGTCAAGCGACGAATTTATATTCTGTTATTGTCTAGCGTTGATTATACCCTTAATGTTAATATATAACTCGTAATGTCTTGCAAACTTACGAATCTGAACAAATGGAGGTTAAAAATAAATTTAATATGCAAAACTTGGGAAGATGCTTAGTTCGGAGGTTTCGGGGAAACGCTTGCGATGACTTACTCATGGATTTTATTAAGGAAATAAATAACTTTCAAAATATTATTTGGATGTTTTGATAATAAACACATAATTAGAAAGTTTTCCTTGTTTTAAATTTGAATATGAGAGCTCACCCTCCTTTGTGTTGACACTTGATTTTTAATGTTTCTTTAGGTACTTTAGCATGGCTTCGGGAATCTTTGGCGTATCTTGTGGTTATGATGCATGTTTCTTTAATAATAAACTTTGGACACTTTTAAAACTTATTTGGGACCGACTGTATTAAGATCCATAAGGATCAAGACAACTTAACTATGTTATGGTTGTGATTTATGTTTAAATTTGTAAACAATTTTTTAATTAAGTAATATGTCTAAAATTAACGATGCATCGTCCACTAAATATTTATGGCACCAACTTCCGTCACCATTACTTTGTATTTCCGTTGCGAAGTTTTTGGGGTGTTACATTTAGTGACACTCACCTTTGGGTGCGTTTTTATTCTCCAATACTTAGAATTTTCATATAACTTTGAGGTTTTCTCGAAAGTCGTTATTTTTTATTATTTTGGCGTATATATATATATATGTGTGGTGTGTGGTGTGGTGTGTTCCTATATATATGTTTTTAAGATTTTGTGACTTGAACAGTTTTAGTGGTGACCCTCATTATGTTATATCCGTTATCACACCCGTTTATAAGCAATATATCTACGATTTGGCGTCGTAATATATATACCTAAACGTGAACATATAATCAAATATCGTAATACACGTATCTCGTTAACTTATATATATTATCCTTTTAAAGCATTCATACATGAAATAACTCATCAAGTTAAGCTATGTATCATTTTTATGCTTGACAAATAAGTTACACATTTAAAGCGAGTTTTATCGATATCACCATTTTAACCGCACAAGTGTACATACATAGTCTAAATCCCTACTATCATGTCATCACTTAGCATATCACATCACATATTCTCATAATCACATATCATATCATATTACACAAACTTCATTCTTGAACAATCTATTTTCGTATACATTGAAATATGCGTATTTTAGCATTTTCGGTAACGTTTTCGGGCGTCGAAAGTCACGTAAGACTAACCATACAGCATGGATACTTAATATAAGTTAAAATAATTATATTTATATCAAAAGTATCAGTTTATTTACTGATCTAAAACAATTCTATAAAAATCTCTTAAAAAGTCGTTTTTTACCGTTTTTAACACATAATCTTGTACCGAACTTTACTATATGCATCCTAAATTGTCATTACTTGATATTTTAACATCACACATGTTATTCACTGAGTAAAATGATGTTTATATCCATGTTAGTGCAGATTCCATGTAACCACATAAATCATGCAAAGTTCACAAATTTTACTCTTTTTAAGCTACATGTAGAACATGCAAAGCTACCAAACCTATGACAAAGTTTCATGCCATTATAACACACCAAATAATATTATTTCTAGTGTTTATAATATGATTTAAAACACTTTTGCCATATAATAACATTTTCACAACTTGTGATCATACTATCATCATGCATGCTTATGTACAAACATCTAATGCATGGTCATCATAACATCTTCATCTTATATGAACTTAAATGCATTCAAACATTTATTTAATTCACGTTCTTATAATCCAAAACATATTCATCACATCATAATCTAATCATGTTTACATAAATGCAAGATATACTTCTATTTATGAACATATGACAAAAACTCACTGCATGCATACATACATATACATATACGACATATATAATGTCACACCCCTACTCGCAGCAGAAGACAATTGCAGGGTGTGACAGACACATGGTAATTCCCCATAATTTAAAAAAAAAACGTGATATCATATAAAGAGGGAACCTCGGTTACAACATACATAAAATATCATATTACAAACCATAAGTTCAAGTACGGTATTATGAGCCAATACAGCTCTTATTATACGACATTCTGCTACCCAAGCCATCCACACGCACGTTCCTTAATTCTTGTTTAGTTTTTCCTGAAATGCATGTTAGTTTTAAAAATGATCAGCTAAACGCTGCGTGAGTTCCACTGGTTTAGTTGTTGTGGAACAATAGGTGTTAACAAGTTTAATTGCACTGGTCACAGTCACAGATGGAATTACACGAAGAGCACAAGTGAAACCTGGACTATTTTAACCGAACCGTGTCACGTAGATACATCATTGCACCGGGCCGTGTCATAACGGACACCTTAGCCCACCAACTGCGTCACATGCAGTTGAATGTCCCCAAAGAAGTTATGCTTAACAACATAACCAAGGTTAGGATGCGTGCAGTTGCCTTGTTACCGGCCGCACTGGTCTAGAGCAACTGGGTTTGCCAGACCAATAGTACTATCCACTACCCCATAAGGCTTACGTTAATCACTTGTAGTAGGGAGGTTGTTCGTGTGTTGGATAATTCACATCATCACAACTTGGTTCAATTAACATAGTTTGTACATGTAAGTCACCCCAGGAAACAGTAGAACAATTTAAAATGGTGGAATGAAACTCAGTCCCAACCTGTTGTAATCAACACAGTTTTTAACATACAAGTCCCTAGAAAACAGTAAAACAATTTAAAAGCGGGGAAGTGAACTCACCCACAAGTTGGTGTAATTAACACAATTTGTAACATGCAAGTCCCCAGAAAACAGTAAAACAATTCAAAAGTGAGGAAGTGAAAACTCACTGTACGAGTAGTAGTCTCAACAAAAGGGTGATCAGATAAGTAGATCAACTTTAATAACAAGCATGCAAGTACGAACTCAAATCAGTATCTAGGTTGGTAATGGTTATAACTTGGATTCGATCAGGAGTTATCGCCCCGGATTCAGTCTATAGGACACTGGCATGGTGATGGAGGTCAGGGTAGTATTAGTTTTCAGTTTGGCTTCCAGGCATCGCTTCGTGTGCCAGCCAAAGTCAGTAGTTTAAAGAGTTCGGATAATGGTACGGGAATACCAATAGTGCCAACACGTGGTTATTTAAGAATGATTAACTTTTTATTAAGGGAGTTTGGGTGTTTAGGGAGTCAAAGTTGCCCAAATTTGAGTTTCCATTTTCACCGTCGGGAATTTTCCCGAACTGTCTTAGGACACTTCCATAGTGCCCAATTTGCCCGGGAATCTCCCGAAATGCTCCCAGTGTTCCATTTTTAGTATTTTTTGGTTTGGGTCAGTTCCCGGTTCCGACAGGTTCGTTATACGGTAAACTGCCGAAATTGATTTAAAATACCCTATTTTTAATTCCATAAATTTCCATTTAATCTATAATTTGAATAAAAATCTGTAACTTTTTATACATGTTAGTAAAAATCTACAGATTATGGGAAAAGTAATTTGGGAATTTATTTTGGCATTTTCCTTATTTAAATAAATTATTTACAAAACAATATTTAATCAAATAATTAACATTAGTTATCACCAGTGGTCCAAAAATTCCTAAAAGATTCCAAAACATCCTTTACATGTCCAGGAACGTCTCACAAAAATTTGAGATTTTTCTGGTTTTTTTTTGTGCGTTCCCGGGTACCAAAAACTCGCAAAAACACGGATATTTAGCCCAAATCAAAACTCAACCAATGGACTTTGAAATTTCCCAGAATATTCCACATATGATTCTTAGTGTCTCTATAAAATTTCGTGATTTATTGAGTTCGTTTGATAATTTTTCCGAAATTCTTTTGGTAAAACAGTCAAAAATTCACCAAAAATCATAGAAAATTCCAAAAATTCTAAAATTAGGTTTTTGGCTCAATCCAAATATCACGGACCAAGTTATAGTCAAAAGAATAATCTGCCTAATCTAGATTCGGTTTTCGGGCGATATACCTAGCGCAAGCTTCATTTCCGCGGGTTCTTCTTGAGTCCAGAAGGGTGTAGGAGCTATATTCAGTACCTACACATCAAGTACAATCCAAATATGCTAGAACTTAGATCAATCAAGCTCTGTTTCATGGTTTTTCGGTTAATCGAATAGTTATGCGATTTTTGTCGAATAGGTGTTGATTAGGGTATCAAACCCAAAAGATTTATGACCATGGCTGCCATAGAACACCAGGGAATTCCCAAGGAGTTCTTATTCAGCTCATAAACTTGTTTGAAACTTCAAAAATCATGGATTAAAAAGGGTTTTCATGATCTGTACCAAGTTTTCTCAAGAAATCATGATTAAACCCTTATGAAACAAGGGTTATACCTTTGATTTGAAGGTGTTTCGTACAAGATTAGCTAAGATGAAGGAGTTTAAGTGCAGATTTGAAGAAGAAATTAAGTAAAAATGAAAAAATAAAAAGGATTTAAAAGAAAAAATAATAAAATATGGGGGGTCGATGGGGCCACCTCGTGCTTCGTATCACGTGTTAAAGATGATGTTTATCTTCCGTGTTGCGTTTAGGTTTGTTTTTGGGTCCCGGACGCGTTCTCGATTTGCGAAACGAGCTCCGTTTTTCGCTTTTTTAGTGTCAAAAGACTCGGTTTTAAAAACTGTGCATAACCGTCTCCAAAATCTGAACCCAGTTACGTTTTAATCATAAAAGTCTCGTATTCGGTTAGTTTAAGTGTTTTAAGCTTGATCGATTGTTCCTTGCACATTTGGTTGCCTTATGTTATGCCAGAAACGAAGGCGTTTCCCTAACCGAGAAGATGCTTCGTTTTGCGTGCCCGGGCTGTGATTAGCTTCAAACCTTATGTCACAGTCTATGGCCGAAAACTAAGTTGTTTCTTGAACTCGGAATCTTAAATGATGTTACCGATAACCTAATAATCAACGTCATAGGTTTAATGCACTGTTAAATGGAAAGCTCCGGTTCAACACGTGTTTAAAGGCTAAGGACAGCAACTTCACATTGTTTGTCCTTAGTAGTGTGATGTTAACCATGACGTTCTCTCGGATTCCTCCAAGGCATTATTGATATTGTTTAGTATGTCACACAAGTTATGCAAGTTTAAAAGTTTACGTGCAATTATTGTTGTAAGCATGACTCAAAGTTTAGGACCAATTAAGTTGTACCTGGTTTCGTCATGGGTATCACAGTCTCCCCTGGTTAAGAAATTCCGTCCCCGAAATTTACCATGTCTAGCTAGGGAAAAAGGTGAGGATATTTTCTACGGAATTCATCCTTCCGTTCTCAGGTATATTCGGGTCCTTGTTTCGAGTTCCACCGGACATTAACCAGTGAAATCTTGTTGTGCCTTAATTGCTTAACTCTGCCATCAACTATCTCTACTGACTCTTCCACAAAGTGGAGTAATCAACGTGTATGTCTTCTAATGGTATCTGGGTGGCCTCGCCGAAAGGCACTTCTTTAAGTTCGAAATGTGGAAGTCATTATGAATGGCACTAGGCTCGGTTGGTAGCTTCAACCGATATGCTATGGGACCTGTTTTTTCCAGGATCTCGTAGGGTCCAATGTATCGCACGGCTAACTTTCCGGTATTTCCAAATCTGATAACGCCTTTCCATGGCGATACTTTTAACAATACCCGTTCACCCACTTTGAACGATAGCGGTTTCCTACGTACATCAGCCCAACTCTTTTGCCGACTCTGAGTGGCTTTCAGGCGATTCCGAATCTGATGGACCTTATCAGTCGTTTCCTGAACTAGTTCAGATCCCGTCAGTTGAGTATCACCCACTTCGGCCCAACAAAGTGGTGATCGGCATTTTCGACCATAGAGTGCCTCGTATGGGGCTGCCTGCTACTGTGGTAACTATTGTATATGAAAATTCCACTAGGGGGAGATGCTTATCCCAGCTTCCTCTGAAGTCCAGGACACAAGCATAAAGCAAGTCCTCTAGTGTCTGAATCGTGCGTTTCGATTGGCCACCGTTTTGGTGATGGTAAGCAGTGCTTAAATCAATTCGCGTCCCCAAAGCTTCTTGTAACTTTTGCCAGTACCGCGAGGTGAAATGACTGTCTCGGTCAGAAATAATTGCAATCGGGATACCATGTCTAGCTACTATCTCATTAGTATAAATTTCGGCCAACTGATCGGTCTTATAAGTAGTACGGATCGGAATAAAATGTGCGGATTTGGTCAATCGATCGACAACTACCAAATCGCATCATGACCACGAGGCGTTTTCGGAAGATGGGTCACGAAATCCATCGTGATTTGTTCCCATTTCCACGGAGGTATCTCGGGTTGTTGCTACATTCCCGGTGGTTTCTGATACTCGGCCTTGACTCGCGCACAAGTCAAGCATTGGCTCACGTACTCGGCCACGTCCTTTTCATCCTGGCTACCAGTAAAACTCTTAGTCGTGTACATCTTATCTGTACCGGTGTAAATCGAATATTTTGATTTATGAGTCTCGTCCATAATCAACTGTCTCAGCTCCGAATTTGCAGGAATCCACACTCGATTCTTGAAATACAACACCTCGTCCGTTTTCTTCATAAAACCTTTCTCATTCCCGTGCAATCCTCCGCGGGGTAACTGGCTTTCCTCCAGGGTTTGCATCTGCGCATTCTGGATTTGATCTATCAGGCTTGTCTTCACAATCATTCCCAAGGCTCTCACTCGAAGGGGTTTAATTCGATCCTTCCTACTTAGCGCATCCGCTACCACGTTAGCTTTCCCCGGGTGGTACTTTATCTCACAGTCGTAATCATTTAACAATTCCACCCATTTGCGCTACCTCATGTTCAGGTCTTTTTGGTCGACGATATGTTGGAGGCTTTTGTGATCGGTATATATAGTAACACTTGGTACCATATAAATAATGTCTCCAAATATTTAATGCGAATATAACTGCGCCAAATTCCAAATCATGCATCCTGTGATTCTTTTTGTGCACCTTAAGTTGTCTAGAAGCGTACGCAATAACTTTATTCCTCTGCATAAGGACACATCCAAGCCCTTGTCACGATGCGTCACAATACACAACAAAGTCGTCATTACCTTCAGGTAATGTCAGAATTGGGGCCTCACATAACTTTTGTTTTAACAGCTGGAACGCTGTTTCCTGATCTTCACCCCATTCATACTTCATGTCATTTTGCGTCAAAGCGGTTAGTGATTGGATGATACTTTAGAAGTTTTTGATGAAGCGGCGGTAATAACCTGCCAGTCCCAAGAATTGGCGTATTTCTTTTGAAGATTTCGGCGCCGGCCAATTCTTGATTGCTTCTATTTTGTTGGGGTCCATGTAGATTTCGTATTTATCTACGACATGTCCTAGAAATTGTACGGCTTGCAACCAAAAGTCGCCTTTAGACAACTTAGCATACAATTGTTATGTCCGTAGTTTAGATAGCAAGTAAGTGATTCTCTTTCTCGTCCTTGCTCTTAGAGTAGATTAAGATATCGTCGATGAAGACGATGACAAATTTGTCAAGGTATGGTTTACATACCCAGTTCATGAGGTCCATGAACATAGCAGGTGCGTTGGTTAACCCAAAACGCATAACCAGGAACTCGTAGTTCCATAACGAGTTCGAAACGCTATCTTAGGAACACTATCCTCTTGGACCTTCACTTGATGGTAACCTGACTGAAGATCTATCTCAGAAAATATCGGGCTCCTTGTAGCTGATCAAAAAGATCATCGATCCTTAGAAGAGGGTAACGATTCTTAATAGTGACCTTATTCAACTCTCGGTAGTCGATGCACATTCTGAACTACCGTCCTTTTCTTCACAAACAAGACTGGGGCTCCCCATGGAGAATACTAGGACGGATGAAACCCCGATCAAGTAACTCCTTCAGCTGCATCGATAGTTCTTGCATCTCAGACGGTGCAAGATGATACGGGGCTTTGGCAATGGGTGTCATTCCTGGTATTAGGTCGATGCGAAATTCAACTTGCCGATTAGGCGGCAATCCGGGAAATTCTTTCGGGAACACATCAGGGTATTCACATACTACCGGGATGTCAATATGTTTCTTGGCTAGTTCCTCCATCGTGATGTTGGCTAAAAACACGTCACATCCCTGTCGTATATGCTTCAATGCCTTGAGGTGAGATATGAGGTTCAGCATGGTACCCAACTTCTCTCCCTGTACCATGAGCGCATTCGTCGGGGATAAAGGAATCTTCACAACCTTTTATTCACACAACACTTCCGCACGATGGCTGGACAGCCAGTCCATTCCTACGATGATGTCAAAACTACCCAATTATATGGGTAAAAGGTCAATGGGAAATTGGTAACCGTTAAGGGTTATATGGCAGTTACAAATAAGTTGGTGACTAATGATCGGTTTCCCGTTAGAAAGTTCAATGGAATAGGGTTGTTTTAAGTCAATAGCGGGCATATTCAATAGTGGATAAAACGCAATTGAAACATAACTTCTATCAGCTCGGTATCAAATAACACTGAAGCAAATTGACCGGAGACGAGGAACGTACTTGAAACCACATTGGGATCCTGGCGTGCATCACCAGGCCCCATGACAAAGGCACGGCCTCGAGCTGTATTCTGAGGTAGATGCTTGGTTCTGGGTATTCCTTCCTGCCGCCTGCTGAGCTAACTTCGGACAACTATTACGGAAATGCTCCGTACTGCCCATAAACACGTACGGGGGTAGGTAACCTGTTGCGTTGGTTGTTGGAGTTGCTGCTGTAGAGGTTGAGACTTAGGGGGTTGGAAGCTGTGCCACGGTTGTGGGAATAACTGCCTGAAGCTGTTGTGCTATCATTTGCGCGATTTCAGCCTCAGTTATCTGGGGTGCGCGTTTTGAGGCCATTCTATTATAAACAATAGATGTATATGTACCATGTCACGTATCCAGTTAACACATATCACATATTCGGTTAAAACACATCGCACACTTGATCACACACATGAGTCCAGACACATAGTCAAAAGCATCGTCATATATATATATATATACAATAATAATATATCATATACATATATATACATATACATATATATATATAATATCGTCATCATATAAGCGTAAAAATTTGCCCATAGACTTAACCCCTAAGGGCCAGTGCTTAAATGTGCTGTCAAAACGGGTCACCAAAGTGACGTACATACATCATACCACAACGACACGAACTACGAGAACCCAAAAATACTATGACTACGTCACCACCTCGACATGGGCAAAACCCAGTCTTGGTAGGATGTACAAAGGTACGTCACCTCTATCTATACTAGAAAGAAACCATACTATGAATACCACATCCACCATGCCAACCCTCCAAAACTTGCTACCAAACCTACAATGGCACCGATACATCCGTATACCAACACACGGAAATGATCCTGCTCATGATGAACATATCCCATACCCTGCCGTAAGGAAATGATCGCCTGCTGTAAGACGATCAGGTAGTCTCCCATCGACCTCCTCTGCTACTCATACTCATCCCGCGCCATCCGTAACAATGAAATCTGCTCAAACAGAAACCCCATCAAGCTGCTCTCGGTGATGGAGTAGGCACCTCCTGAGGAGGAACGGGTATGCCCCAGTCGGGTGGGGAAGGTTCTCTAAACGGCTGGGAAGGGCCACCTCACTCGTAAGTGTGAAAAGGAGAAAGGTTCCTCTCTAGGTGGTGTCAGAAAATGGGCGGTAAAATGCTGTTGGGTCCCTAGGGGTACGGGTATCAGAGAACAGGGGAAACGGGTGGTGTAAAAACAGGCACAGGGACAGGTACCCTCCGACGAGCCGTCTGTCGTAGGCGGATAAGGGGTACCTCCTGAGAACTGGGGGAGGAGGGTGAGTAAGCATTCAGAGTGGAAGGAGTATAAGGGTCAGGAGGAGTGTCTGATGAAGGTAAGCGGGGTGCTACCGGCTCCCACTCCCAATGCCCCGTGGCGAGTAGGGCTCCGAGGAATAGGTCCTACTGGTATAACAACATCCAGGGTACGACTATGCTCCGAGGAGCTAGTCGGTGGTGAGGTGGGGAACGGTAGGCGCTCGAGACTCTCCTTCGCGCCTAGTACGAGGTCTGGGTGGGTAAGGACCACAACAGTAACCAGAGGGATCTGGCTCGTTGCTCGATGTCAATGGGGGTATCAGTGGATCCTCCTCAGGATCGGTGTCCGCATGAGAGGTAGTCTGGCGACTCGAATGATGTGACATGATATCTAAGAAAGAAAACCACATACAACGGTGATTTGACTGCCCGACATAACCAACTCAACATCCCACAATTCTACACATAAGCACGTATTGCACACAGTTTTGATTTTTAAGATTTATAAAAAAATTATTTGTGGTTAGTGACAATTAGTAGACGGATTTCCGTCCTATCTCAATGATGTTCCCAGAAATCCCAAGTATGAGCAGATAAATTATGGTGTTCCGGACCACAATAATTTATTTGCCCCACCAGGCTTCCTGGTAATAGCCATACTACTCAGTTTCTAGAGGTTCTCAGCGTGTGGAGACTAACTTAGGATTATAGTCTAGGTTCTTTAGGGATACCTAGTTCGCTATAACCGAAGGCTCTGATACCATCTTCTGTCACACCTCGACTCGCAACGGAAGACAATTGCAGAGTGCGGCAGACACATGGTAATTCTCCATAATTTAAAAAGACGTGATATCATATAAAGAGGGAACCTCGGTTACAACATACATAAAATATCATATTACAAACCATAAGTTCAAGTACGGTACTACGAGCCACTACAACTCTTATTATGCTACATTCTGGTACCCAAGCCATCCACACGCACGTTCCTTATTCCTGTTTAGTTTTTCCGAAAGCATGTTAGTTTTAAAAAGGGTAGCTAAACGATGCGTGAGTTCCACTGGTTTAGTTGTTGTGGAACATAAGTGTTAACAAGTTTAATTGCACTGGTCACAGTCACAGATGGAAGTACACGAAGAGCACAAGTGAAACCTGTTGATGCATATGTCTGTTGCCTATGTCATCGTATAATATCGAGTCTGTATTTAGGAGCGAAATGATGAAGTTTATGTATGTTAAAGCCAAGTTCGCTTGAAATGTATGTTTTGTAGTCAAGTTCGCCGAACTTGACTAAGCAAGTTCGCCCGAACTTGCATTCCACCAGCGAACTTGACATCCTATAAATAGGAGCCTTGTCATTTCATTTGTAACTTCAGTGATTTTGGCACAGAGACGGCGAAGCTACTGTCCAAGTGTTTCCAGGATCTGTACCGTCTACACATTAATGAAATAGTGATTAAACATTAAAGAACTTGTCTACAATGTTGACCTATGCAAACGATGCGTACAACAGACCTACAGTTGGTATCAGAGCAGGATTGACCTAGGTTGAAGACATTGGACTGAAATCATCTCATCTTCTACTCATTTCTTTCATTTTTAACTTTTCTTGGACAATTCACGGACAAAATAGACTGATTTTCAAGTATAATACGTAAAATCCATAATAGATAAACCCTGAAAAGATCAGAGCTTAAAACAAACGAATTAATGTCAAAAAATTGCAAAAAACATGTCGAATAACTCATGTTCGCTTGAACTTAACATCAAGTTCGCTCGAACTTGACTGAAAAATTCACATTTTTATCAAGTTCGGGCGAACTTGATTGATTTTTCAAGAGTTTTTAATAAGTTCGCTCGAATTTGAATACTTTTCATTAAGATTTCATCAAGTTCGCCCGAACTTGATTAAATTTTGTTGAAAATCTTTACAAGTTCGCCCGAACTTGTAAAGTCTCTTGAATATCTTACAAGTTCGCCCGAACTTGTAAGTTCTCTTGAAAAATCTACAAGTTCGCTCGAACTTGTCAAGCAATATACAAGTTCGCCCGAACTTGTTAAATGTGATTGTTTGTTCGCACAAGTTCGCCCGAACTTGTCTCACAAGCTATTAAAAGTTCGCCTGAACTTGTCTCGGACATTTATATCGTTAAATTCGTATCGACGAGACGAGTTTAAAGCTCTAATCTGGTAAAAACAGTTTTTTGAAAAATTTTAAGCAGTTTTTTAGCAAACCAAAATACGTTAATATTGTCGGTTAAAAAGTCAAATTTGTACTAAAATTGTCTGTTTGCTAATCATTTTTCAAGTGTTTTGAACTACAGATTAGTTTGGAAAATCGAAATGGGGTCTGTGAAGCCGCAAATGTTGATGATTTAAGAAGAATATGAAGCCTGGAAAGAAAATTTTATAAACTGGGTCCTATGGATTTTCGCAGTTGGGTTGCGATTGAGACAAGTTATCTCGTTCCTAGAGATGAGAATCACAAAATTCTGGAGAAGTGCAAATATTTACTCAACAGAAAGATGATTATTTTGCTGAAAAGAAAATGATTAATCTTATCCAGCAATCGGTTAAGGAAGACATCCTGATACTTTTACCAGAATAAAAGACTGCTAAAGAATTATGGACATCTCTGAATAATAAGTTTCAAGAGAGTGTAGTGGTTAAGAACTGTGAAGCTCTAGTTTCAAGTATATCCACAAATGAGTCTTCAAGTTCTAAACCAGTTGTCCGGTCTATGATGTAGAAAATATCAGGCAGATAATGCCAAACTTTTGAATGAGATTGAGAGTTTGACATTAGAAAATAAAAATTAAAAGAAAATGAAAAGAATTTTGAAAACAAAATAAAAATTTTAGAAAATGAAAAATTACAAATGATAGTAGATTTTCAAAATGAAATAAAAATGTTTAAAAATGATAAAATTGTTTTTGAAAAATTAAATATAGAAAATCAAATAGCAATAAATTCTCATATTAAGAAAATAGCTCAACTTGAAAAAGAAGTTGAGACTGTTATAAATAAAGCTGCTAATTCAGCAAAATTATTGAAAGGATTTGTGACTTCCTCATTAAAGTTAGAACGTATATGTCCAAAACCGATCAATGTTAATAAAAAGAAAAATCCAATAAGTAACATTGTTACAAATTATGACGATGTCATAATTGAGAATTGTGATGATGATACCGATGATGAAAAATCTAAAAATGATAAAAATGAAATATTTTTAAAACTAATAGAAAATTTTCAAGAAATGTTCTACAATCTACTGAAAAAGATGAATGCTCAACGCAAAAACCTTCTAAGCATAATGAAGAACAAAAACAATGTTTTAAAAGTTTTCAAAACAACAATAAAAGCTCACCGGAACAATCATCCAATCATTATAAAAATTCAAAAAAATTTGAAAAACAAAACTCACAAAAATTTGAAAATAAGTGGGCAGGTTGGACCACAGTGCTTCAACGTCAAATCAAAGGAACAGGAGAAGCAGGAAAGATGGCTACCACACATCAAATCAATGTTATGATTTGAGTGTATGGTTTGATAGAAGAGATCGATATGAGAACAGGAAGTGTCATAAATGTGGAGTAACTGGACACATCGCTAGTAAATGTTTACAAATTAAACCTAATCCTGCTCATATTGATAACAAAAATTCTGGAGTACCAACTCAGGTTTTGAAACAATGTACAGAAACCACAAAACAAAGTGAAGCCAGTTATTACTAAGTTTTCAAATTTTGAAACTGGTGAATCTTCAAATAGTAATGAAGAAAAAAGTTTCTACATTGTATTTCAAGAAAGCTTTAACGAAAAATCAATCATGGTTGGTGAAAAGAAAAGAATTTACACAACCTGTGAAAATTGAAAGTTTAGAGGACTTTCCAAAACTTGAGAAAGTTCAAAATAAACCTGATTGTGAAAAGAAAGTTAAAATTAAGGTTGAAAAAATATCACCTATGATTGAAAAGGCTTGGGTGTCACTATTCAACTAATTGTGTGTATTTTTGTGCAGGAACTTCCGAGAAAAAAACACATTACTGAGAATGGAGTTCCGTGGTACACATTGAAGATGGGTCAGGTTATCAAGTTCTATATAAAGGCCATTTTTACTAAAATTCCAGCAATATTTACTTTAAAATTTTGAAAATTTTTCGAGAAAATTGTTCGAAAACACATTCCAATAACGTTTACTTGAAAATTTTTACAAATTTTTTGAGGAAGAATTTGAAAATTTTCACAGAACCCTCACTGTTAAGCAAGACAAAACTCATGTTCTGAAAATTGTTATAAATACAATAGTGTCAAGGTTTTTGTCATCATGAGGGGGAGAGTGCTTTAAATGAAAAAATGTGAAGCAGTAGTGGATGGAGAATTGAAGTGATTTTCATCGGTTGGTCAATGTTTTTCTATAAATAAAAAAAATTCCAAAATATGTTTTTGAATTTTAGGGGGAGAAAAAAATTTCAGAAAATCCAAAAACATATTAAATAAGAAAAGTTCAAAAACATTGAAAAAAAGGCAAAAAGAGTTTTGTGGATAAAAGGAAATGATATTACATCTGTGGACTATCACAGTATGCTAAAGAAATGTAAAATTTAAAAGTTTAAACATGTCTTAATGTGGATGTGTCGATAGGCTTTACACGTTCAGTAAATTGTTTTAGAGATATAAACTAAATTTACAACTGGTTAATCTTGTTGATTAACATCTCTCGGATATATGGACTTAGTACTCCGAAATTTCATTTGAGAGGTTGCCTGATTTTGAGATACGATGTCTTTATAGATGACTGATATCTGGGGTATTATACAAGTTCTTCTGATTTTGCGGAAGCAATAGCCTAGAACTCTATAATGCTTTTGCAAAAATCCCCTAAAACTGCATTTCAATTGAAAATATCGAAAGATACTACAGTTGCAGTTCAAAAATTTCAAAGTTGGAACAATACTTTAAGTCGAGCCTTCATCTCTCTGTCGGTACGGTGGTACTAACCTGAGCTCTCAAGGTCTCGCACAACCCAGATACAGATATCAATTATGCTATACTCACCTGTAAGACGAAATCTAGGGAATCTTGATACGGGAGTATATTCTGAGATGGGAACTATAGTTAAGTCAAGTTTCTTAAATCCATCTAACATATCTTGGAACAATTGAGAAATGTGTCGAAGTTTAAATGGACAATTATATCGACAATCTAGGTAAATTTGTTTAAAACTTAATGTAATAAGAAGTCAACGGTACTAGTGATATGTCTAAAAAAACTGATATGATCCTTTACCACAAACTCAACAAAAAATGGTTGTAAATATGTTTGTAAATTCTTAGTGTTTGATATTCATTTCATAAAAACAAAAATATTATATTATCTTTTAGTTTCGACCACTGATGATGAAAAGCTGATTTTCAAAGTCTAGAGTTGCTAAACAAAATTTAAAAACCTATTGAAAATTGATCTGAAAAGTTTAAAAGTTCATTAAGTTGAAACTTACATTTGAATAAATGCATCAGTTAGTGTCAACACGTTTAATCAAGATCATTAAGTTGAACTTAATACATGAATCAGATATTCAAGGTCATTAATTTGGACTTGAATAACTGAAAGGGTTTAAAAACTGATTGGAGATTAAAATTTGAAATATTTGTGTTATGAAATTTCAAAGTTTAAATCTAAAATGTTTCTTTGAATGTTTGAAGAACTTTGAAACAGGAAGTAGATTTTAAGGTTGAGCTAGATAAAAACGTTGATTGGAGATCACAGAAAGCTCAAGTAATGGGGAGCATGGTGATTAAAGTTATATCAAGACAAGCTCGAGAAGAAAAGTGAAAAGGATTGTAGATGCTATGAAGATCAAGGAAGTTAAATTTATTCAAGAAAAAGATCAAAGAAAACATTAAAGACTTAGGAACTTAATTGAAGAATGATGACTACGGCAACATCCAAGGGGGAGTCTGTTGATGCGTATGTCTGTTGCCTACGTCATCGTATAATATCGAGTCTGTATTTAGGAACGGAATGACGAAGTTTATGTATGTTTTAGGCCAAGTTCGCTTGAAATGTATGTTTTGTAGTCAAGTTCGCCCGAACTTGCATCCCACCAGCGAACTTGACATCCTATAAATAGGAGCCTTGCCATTTCATTTGTAACTTCAGTGATTTTGGCACAGAGACGGCGAAGCTCTATCCAAGTGTTTCCAGGATCTGTGACGTCTACCCATTAATGAAACAGTGATTAAAGATAAAAGAACTTGTCTACAATTCGCCAGCAACGATTCCGCACGTTTACCTTAGGTTTGCCAAATTAGGACCCAAACGATCAGTACAACGGACCTACAAACATGGAGTATTTTAACCGTACCGTGTCACGCAGACACATCATCGCACCGGGCTGTGTCATAAGGACACTTTAGCCCACCAACTGCGTCACATGTAGTTGAATGCCCCAAAGTAGTTATGCCTAACAACATAACCAAGGTTAGGACGCGTGCAGTTGCCTTGTTACCGGCCGCACTGGTCCGGAGCAACTGGGTTTGTCAGACCAATAGTACTATCCACTGCCCCATAAGGCTTACGTTAATCACTTGTAGTGGGGCGTTGTTCGTGTGTTAGATAATTCACATCATCACAAGTTGGTGCAATTAACTCAGTTTGTACATGTAAGTCACCCTAGAAAACAGTGAACAGTTTAAAAGTGGTAGAGTGAAACTCACTCCCAACTTATTGTAATCAACACAGTTTTTAACATGCAAGTCCCTAGAAAACAGTAAGACAAATTAAAAGCAGGGAAGTGAACTCACCCACAAGTTGGTGTAATTAACACAGTTTGTAACATGCAAGTCCCCAGAAAAAAGTAAAACAATTCAAAAGTGGGGAAGTGAAAACTCATTGTACGGTAGTAGTCTCAACAAAAGGGTGATCAGGCAACTGGATCAACTTTAATAGCAAGCATGCAAGTACGAACTCAAATCAGTATCTAGGTTGGTAATGGTTATAACTTGGATTCGATCAGAAGTTCTCACCCGGATTGAGTCTATAGGACACTGGCATGGTGATGGAGGTCAGGGTAGTATTAGTTTTCAGTTTGGCTTCCGGGCATTGTTTCGCGTGCCAGCCAAAGTCAGTAGTTTAACGTGTTTGGATAATGGTATGGGAATACAATAGTGCCAACACGTGGTTATTTAAGAATAATTAACTTTTTATTAAGGGAGTTTAGGTGTTTAGGGAGTCTAAGTTGCCCAAATTTGAGTTTCCATTTTCACCTTCAGGAATTTTCCCGAACTGTCTTAGGACACTCCCATAGTGCCCAATTTTCCCGGGAATCTCCCAAATATTCATGGTGTTTCAGTTTTAGTATTTGTCGGGTTGGGCCGGTTCCCGGTTCCGGCAGGTTCGTTATAGGTAAAAAGCCCAAATTGATTTAAAATAACCTATTTTTAATTCCATAAATTCCCATTTAATCTATAATTTGAATAAAATCTGTAAATTTTTATACAAGTTAGTAAAATTTGCAGATTATGGGAAAAGTAATTTGGGAATTTATTTTGGCTTTTCCTTATTTAAATAAATTATTTACAAAAAAATATTTAATCAAATGATTAACATGAATTATCACCAGTGGTCCAAAAATTCCCAAAAGATTTCAAAACATCCTTTACATGTCCAGGAATGCTCACAAAAAATTGAGTTTTTTCTGATTTCGTTTCGGTGCGTTCCCGGCTACCGAAAACTCGCAAAAACTGTATCTTTAACCCAAATCAAAACTCAACCAATGGACTCCCAAATTTCCTAGAACATTCCACATATGTTTCTTAGTGTCTCTGTAAAATTTGGTGATTTATTGAATTTGTTTGGTAATTGTTCCAAAATTCTTTCTGCAAAACAGTAAAAAATACACCAAATATCGTAGAAAATTTCAAAAATTCTAAAGGTTTACATGGACTTTCTGACAATACCCTACATCACCGCACCAAAGTTCAGCTCAATCCAAGTATCACGGACCAAGTTATAGTGAAAACAATAATCTGCCTACTCTAGATTCGGTTTTCGGGCAATATACCTAGCGCAAGCTCCGGTTCCGCAGGTTTTTCTTGAGTCAGAAGGGTGTAGGAGCTATATTCAGTACCTACACATCAAGTACAATCCAAATATGCTAGAACTTAGATCAATCAAGCTTTGTTTCATGGTTTTTCGGTTAATCGAATAGTTATGCGATTTTTGTCGAATATGTGTTGATTAGGGTATCAAACCCCAAAGATTTATGACCATGGCTGCCATAGAACACCAGGGAATTCCCAAGGTGTTCTTATTCAGCTCATAAACTTGTTTGAACCTTCAAATATCATGGATTAAAAAGGGTTTTCATGATCTATACCAAGTTTTCTCAAGGAATCGTGATTAAAACCTTATGAAACAAGGGTTATACCTTGATTTGAAGGTGTTTAGTACAAGATCAGCTGAGATGAAGGAGTTTTAGTGCAGATTTGAAGAAGAAATTAAGTAAAAATGAAAAAATAAGAAGGATTTAAAAGAAAAAAAATAATATACAGGGGGGGTCCATGGGGCCACCTCGTGCTTCGTATCACGTGTTAAAAGATGATTTTTATCTTCCGTGTTGCTTTTAGGTTCATTTTCGGGTCCCGGACGCGTTCTCGATTTCCAAAACGGGCTCCGTTTTTCACGGTTTTAGTGTCAAAAGACTCGGTTTTAAAAATCGTGCATAACCGTCTCGAAATCCAAACCCAGTTACGTTTTAATCATAAAAGTCTCGTAATAGGGTAGTTTAATTGTTTTTAAGCTTGATCGATTGTTCCTTGCACATTTGTTGCCTTATGTTATGCCCGAAACGAAGGCGTTTCCCTAACCGGGAAGCTGCTTTGTTTTGCGTGCCCGGCTGCGATTAGCTTCAAACCTTATGTCACAGTCTATGTCCCAAAACTAAGTTGTTTTGGAACTCGGAATCTTAAATGATGCTACCTATAACCTAATAATCAACGTCAAAGGTTTAATGCGCTGTTAAACGGAAAGCTCCGGTTCAACACGTGTTTAAAGGCTAAGGACACCAACTTCACATTGTTGGTCCTTAGTAGTGTCATGTTAACCATGACGTGCTCTCGGATTCATCCGAGGCATTATTGATATTGTTTAGTATAGCACACAAGTCGTGCAAGTTTACAAGTTTATGTGCAATTATTGTTGTAAGCATGACTCAAAGTTTAGGATCAATTAAGGTGTACCTGGTCTCGTCATGGGTATCACATATAAACTTCTAAAATTTCACTTTTTCACATATCCATCTCAAATCACAATACCCTTTTAGAACATTCTTTTGATCGTACATGCATTTCACTTTTCAAGACTCATGTCAAACAAGAATTAATCAAAATCAAAAATTCAAACTCTAATACCCATTTATACACGCATTCGGCTATATACACACATAGACACTAGCCTCCATTTTTATTTTGTTTCAAAACCCATTTGTTTTAGTTTCAAGTTTGTGAAATATTCCAAGAATCACAAGAAGCCTTCCAACATCATGAACATCACTAGGAATCAAGAGTATCTTTTAAAGAAAATAATTTTATACCTTCAAGATTCAAGTGGGTTTTGACAAAGTGTGATGATATGGGGGCTTGGTTCTTGCTAAAAACACCTTGAAGTCACCTTTGGATCTTCAAATGGACTTAAAACAAACTTGAAATGACCTTAAATCTTCAAGAATAATGTTCAAAATTCAAAAGTGAAGGTGGGTGTGGTGGTTTCGGCCGAGATTCAAGAGAGAGAGAGAGAGTGAGATGAGTGTTGGAATTTGGTATAAGTGGAGTATTTGATTAGTTTAGAGTTTAGGTGACACTTGGAAGGAATTAGTGATGGTGGACACCCATGGGCCGCCACCCAATCACACACATACACACACATAATTTGCATCGTCTTGCACCTCATATATATATATATATCTATATATATATTAGACCAAATACAAGTATTTAACTGGCTACCGGGTATTTTATCTAGCGTTTTAATCCCATTTTAAGGCGTTTTAAATTAATTTTGTCACTCTATAAAAATAAACTCGCCATAATATTGCTGAACAGTATTTAATTTGCCTAGACTGGTTGCGTTGTCTGTTTTTCGCAGTATACGCACGGTATTGCGCAGTACGCGCTTAAATTCGCAAAATAGGGATTTCAAGCGTTTTAAATAATTTTTCCTCACGGATATAATTAAAAATATTATTTTAATCATAACTCGTCACTTCTAGTTTAGTGATTTTATTAAGGCGTAAGTCAAGCGGTTTGACCACCGCTTTGTCTTTCGAATCCGACCC
Source organism: Scalesia atractyloides (assembly GCA_947069175.1). Classification (NCBI taxonomy): domain Eukaryota; kingdom Viridiplantae; phylum Streptophyta; class Magnoliopsida; order Asterales; family Asteraceae; genus Scalesia; species Scalesia atractyloides. The sequence continues at coordinate 5,050 of CAMTDV010000552.1, read as the reverse complement.
GTTTGGTCGTTCTTAAGAATTGACCAAGCGCCTTTATGTGACCATAGTTGTATAGGGAATAACCTACTAAGGCTATGCCTTATGGTCATAAGGTTTGGTTAGTTTTATTATAAGCGCTTTTATGTTCTTTAAAAATGAACAACACGCCATTTTTATGCATAAATTGATTTTAAGCATATGTAACCAAATTTTGACATATAAACTAATGTTACAACGTTATCAAACATTTTTTGGCATATAAGACTTATCATAGAACATATTTAACCATCCTAACATATAATTACGCTAATGACACGTTAAAGTAGCATAAACTACCTTAACGAGTCATAACGGGTCAAAAGCACTTAGGATCCTTTCCAAATCAGAATGTTAAGTTTATTAGACCATATCACATGAGTTCCAACACTCATTTGGTTTATAAGCCATCATTCTACCCGAATCCTCCGATTAAGTCCCGACACACTAACATAGTTATCCAACACAATAGGACACACTTGAGCTTTGTTTATTCTCTTGATCAAGGACACTTTCGAAATCCCATGAGTACACAATTCCCCTCGTTTACGTTTCGCAAATGTTTAGGGTGACTCATATGTGCTAAATCACTTTCAAGTTTAAAAAAAAAGTCTATGTTTTATATAAAACAATACGATTTCTATAATGTGAACAACTTGTTTGTGCGTTATCCATAACACGAATGACATTCATTAACATTGATCATGCCGACCGATAGTATGTTATGGTACCATAGGACTGACAATCCCGTTATCGGACTATCCCCTAGATTTGGTGGAAGTTTGGGTAATGACAGAAACTGTTTCTGATTAACAAATTATTTGTTGATTTGCTAGTCTAGTTAAAGAGACCCTTTGGTGGTCTATTAAAGATACCCTTTGGTGGTATAGTCAAAACAGGTTTGAATTTGTTCACTACAGAACGACCAAAAGTTTTCACAATTAAAAACACGGACGATTGGTTTATAACACGGACGATTGATTGATAACACGGACAATCGGTTTATGACACGAACAAATGGTTTATGACACGAACAAATGGTTTATGACACGTATAAATGGTTTATGACACGGACGAATGGTTTATAACACAGACGATTGGTTTATGGTAAGTGATTTAGATAATGAGACGTGTGTAATATGATAAAAGCATGGTGGATACGCCGCTGGTACTTCCTATATATAAGTGCTTTTATCGCATTACATATCATAGCGTTATCTGAATCACTTGGACATATGGTTTTGAATAATGTCATGCAATGATTTTCACTTAAAAATATAAACCATACGAAGTTTTCTTTTTAAATCGATTTACTACTCGGTTTTATAAAAGAAATGTTTTGGTCAAGATTCATTGCTACAAGGTTTTCACAAACTATAACCAACTTGTTTTAGTTGGTTAATTATATTGCAATACCAAACACTTTTTGACACAGGGTTTTCACTTAACGACCTTTATAGTCGGACGATGTTAGGATCTGAGTGTTAGTGCATATGTATGTTGCCTACATCATTATATATCGAGTCTGAGTGATTAGAGCTTAATCTGTTAGAAACGAGGCGTATTTAAGTGAAATATTGGCCAAGTTCACTGGTAATGGTGTGTGTGAAGTCAAGTTTGGCTGAACTTGACTAGGTCAAGTTCGCCCGAACTTAGTCTCTCACCAGCGAACTTGAGTTAGTATAAATAGGTGCCTTGGTGATTTCATTTGTAACTTCAGTGATTTTGGCACAGAGACGGCGAAGTTCTGTCCAAGTGTTTCCAGGATCTGTAACGTTACACATTAATAAAACAGTGATTAATCAGTGAATAACTTGTCTACAATGTCGCCTATGCAAACGATTCAGGACGTTTACCTTAGGTTTGCCAAATTAGGACCCTAACGATCCGTATAACGGACCCTCAATGGTATCAGAGCAGGATTGGCCTAATTTGAAGACATTGGACATAGAACATCTCATCTTCTACTCATTTCTTCTATGTTTAACTTTCCTTGGACAATTCACGGACAAAATGGACTGATTTTCAAGTATAATACGTAAAATCCATTATACTAAAACCCTTGAAAAGATCAGAGCTTAAAACAAACGAGTTCATGCCGAAAAATTGAAAAAAACCATGTTTGAAATCACAACTTCGCTCGAACTTAACATCAAGTTCACTCGAACTTGATTGAAAAACTCAAAGTTTTCATCAAGTTCGCCCAAACTGACTGATTTTTCAAGTTTTTACTCAAGTTCGCTCGAACTTGACTCTTTTTTCATCATTTTTAGTCAAGTTCGCCCGAACTTGATAAATTTGTTGATAAGTCTATACAAGTTCGGCCGAACTTGCTACTCTTGAAAATTCACATAAGTTCGCTGGAACTTGCTATTTTTCATAACATCTCAACACAAGTTCGCTGGAACTTGTTAAGTCAGTGACAAACTTCGCCCGAACTTGTCTAAGGTTTCTAAAAAAGGCATGAAAATCCTAAAAACGTCACGAACATATATATCGTTAGAATCGTATCAGCGAGACGATTTAAAGATATAATTGGGTAAAAATAGTTTTTGAAAAAAATTTAAACGTTTTTAACGTACCGATTGTCGATTAAAACGTCAGTTTTTGCTAAAATTGTCTGTTTGCTAATCATTTGTCAAGTGTTTCGAACGACAGATAAATTTAGAAAATGAAATGGAGTCCGTGAAGCCGTCAAAGTTGATGAGTATGAACGAGTATAAAGTTTGGAAAGGAAAATTTGAGAGCTGGGTCCAAGCTATGCATTTCCTCAGTTGGGTCGCGATTGAGACAGGTTATGTCGTTCCTAGAGATGAGAATCCGAAAATTATGGAGTAGTGCAAATATTCTACTCAACAGAAAGATGATTATTTTGCTGAAAAGAAAATGATTAATCTTATCCAGCAATCGGTTAAGGAAGACATCCTGATACTTTTACAAGAATACAAGACTACGAAAGAATTATGGACATCTCTGAAGAATAAGTTTCAAGAGAGTGTAGTGGTTAAGAACTGTGAAGCTCAAGTTTCAAGTATATCCACAAATGAGTCTTCAAGTTTTAAACCAGTCTACCCAGTCTATGATGTAGACAATTGTCGGGCAGATAATGCCAAACTCTTGAATGAGATTGAGAGTTTGACATTAGAAAATAAAAAATTAAAAGAAAATGAAAAGAATTTTGAAAACAAATAAAAATTTTAGAAAATGAAAAATTACAAATGGTAGTAGATTTTCAAAATGAAAAAAAATGTTGAAAAATGATAAAATTGTTTTTGAAAAATTAAATATAGAAAATCAAATAGCAATAAATTCTCGTATTGAGAAAATAGCTCCACTTGAAAAGAAGTTGAGACTGTTATAAATAAAGCTGCTAATTCAACAAAATTATTGAAAGGATTTGTGACTTCCTCATTAAAGTTAGAACATATATGTCCAAAACCGATCAATGATAATAAAAAGAAAATTCCAATAAGTAACATTGTTACAAATTATGACGATGTCATAATTAAAGATTGTGACGATGATACCGATGATGAAAAAGCTAAAAATGATAAACATAAAATATTTTTAAAACTAAAAGAAAAATTTTAAGAAACTGTTTTGTAATCTACTGAAAATGGTGAATGCTCAACGCAAAAACCTTCTAAGCAGAATGAAGAACAAAAACAAAGTTTTAAAAGTTTTCAAAACAAAAATAAAAGCTCATTGGAACAATCATCCAATCATCATAAAAATTCAAACAAATTTGAAAAACAAAACTCACAAAAATTTGAAAATAAGTGGTGCAGGTCGGACCACAGTGCTTCAACGTCAAATCAAAGGAACATGAGAAGCAGGAAAGATGGTACCACATATCAAATCAATCTTTTGATTTGAGTGTATGGTTTGATAGAAATGATCGATATGAGAATATGAAGTGTCATAAATGTGGAGTAACTGGACACATTGCTACTAAATGTTTACAAATTAAAACTAAACCTGTTCATATTGATAATAAAAATTCTGAAGTATCAACTCAGGTTTTGAAACAGTGTACAGAAACTACAAACAAGGTGAAACCAGTTATTACTAAGTTTTCAAATTTTGAAGCTGGTGAATCCTCAAATGGTAATGAACAAAGAGTTTCTACATTGTATTTCAAGAAAGCTTGAATGAAAAATCAAACATGGTTGGCGAAAGAAAAAAATGTTTACACAATCAGCGAAAATTAAAAGTTTAGAGAACTTTCAGAAACTTGAGAAAGTCCAAGATAAACTTGATTGTGAAAAGAAAGTCAAAATTACGGTTGAAGAAACAACACCTAAGACTGAAAAGGCTTGGGTGTCACTATTCAACTAATTGTTTAAATTTTTTTGTAGGAATTTCTGAGATGAATGCAAATTACTGAGAATAAAGTTCTGTGACACACAATGAAGATGGGCTGGGTTATCAAGTTTTACATAAAGGCCATTTTTACAAAAAAAAAATTGAAATTTCTATAACGTTTACTTTTCAATTTGAAATTTTTGGAGAATTTTTTTCGAAAACACGTTCCAGTAACGTTTACTTGAAAATTTTACAAACTTTTTAAGAAAATTTGAAAAATTTCACAGAACCCTCACTGTCGAGCAAGACAAAACTCACGCTCCGAAAATTGTTATAAATCAAAAGTGTCAAGAATTTTGCCATCATGAGGGGGAGAGTGTTTTAAATGTACAAATGTGAAGCAGTAATGGATGGAGAATTGAAGTGATTCTCATCGGTTGGTCAATGTTTTTCTATAAATAAAAATTCCAAAAATATGTTTTTGAATTTTAGAGGGAGAAATTTTTTCAGAAAAATCAAAAAACACATTAAATACGAAAAGTACAAAAACATTGAAAAAGGAAAAAAGAGTTTTTGTGGATAAAAGGAAATGATAGTACATCAGTGGATTATCACAGTATGCTAAGGATTTGTAAAGTTTAAAAGGAATAAGCAATTCTTACTGTGGATGTGTCGATAGGCTTTACACATTCAGTAAATTGTTTCCAGGATATAAACTAAATTTTACAAC